>JAUPMV010000106.1:0-150398 GCA_030848855.1 Branchinecta sandiegonensis
GTGGACAGAATAAAGTGGAGACTATAGTGGAAAGACTAAAGTGGAAAGACTATAGTGGAAAGACTGAAGTGGACAGACTAAATTGGAAAAACTAAAGTGGAAAGACTAAAGTGGACAGACTATAATGGAAAGACTATAGTGGACAGAATAAAGTGGAGACTATAGTGGAAAGACTAAAGTGGAAAGACAAAAGTGGACAGACTATAGTGGAAAGACTATAGTGGAAAGACTGTAGTGGACAGAATAAAGTGGAGACTATAGTGGAAAGACTAAAGTGGAAAGACTAAACTGGACAGACTATAGTGGAAAGACTGAAGTGGACAGACTGTAGTGGAAAGACTAAAGTGGAAAGACTAAAGTGGAAAGACTACGTGGACATACTGAAGTGGAAAGACTATAGTGGAAAGATTAAAGTGGACAGACTAAAGTGGACAGACGATAGTGGAAATGACTAAAGTGGAAAGACTAAAGTGGACAGACTAAAGTGGAAAGACTAAAGTGGACAGACTAAAGTGGAAATGACTAAAGTGGAAAGACTAAAGTGGACAGACTATATTGGAAAGACTAAAGTGGACAGACTAAAGTGGAAAGACTAAAGTGGACAGACTAAAGTGGAAAGACTATAGTGGAAAGACTGAAGTAGAAAGATTCAGTGGACAGACTAAAGTGTACACACTGAAGTGGACAGAAGAAATTGAAAAGACTAAAGTGGAAAGACTAAAGTGGAAAGACTGTAGTGGAAAGACTAAAGTGGACAGACTAAAGTGGAAAGACTAAAGTAGAAAGACTAAAGTGGACAGACGATAGTGGAAATGGCTGAAGTGGAAAGACTATATTGGAAAGACTAAAGCGTACAGACTGAAGTGGAAAGACGAAAGTGGACAGACTATAGTGGAAAGACTGAAGTGGAAAGACTCAGTGGACAGACTAAAGTGTACACACTGAAGTGGACAGTATAAAGTGGAAAGACTACAGTGGAAAGACTAAAGTGGATAGACTATAGTGGAAAGACTAAAGTGGACAGACTAAAGTGGAAAAACTAAAGTGGAAAGACTAAAGTGGACAGACTATAGTGGAAAGACTATAGTGGAAAGACTGTAGTGGACAGAATAAAGTGGAGACTATAATGGAAAGACTAAAGTGGAAAGACTAAAGTGGACAGAGAGTATTGGAAAGACTGTAGTGGACAGAATAAAGTGGAGACTATAGTGGAAAGACTAAAGTGGAAAGACTAAAGTGGACAGACTATAGTGGAAAGACTGAAGTGGAAAGACTAAAGTGGAAAAACTAAAGTGGAAAGACTAAAGTGGACAGACTATAGTGGAAAGACTATAGTGGAAAGACTGTAGTGGACAGAATAAAGTGGAGACTATAGTGGAAAGACTAAAGTGGACAGACTAAAGTGGACAGAATCTAGTGGAAAGACTAAGTGGACAGACTAAAGCGGAAAGACTAAAGTGGAAAGACTAAAGTGGACAGACTATAGTGGAAAGACTAAAGTGGACAGACGATAGTGGAAATGACTAAAGTGGAAAGACTAAAGTGGACAGACTATATTGGAAAGACTAAAGTGGACAGACTAAAGTGGAAAGACTAAAGTGGACAGACTAAAGTGGAAAGACTATAGTGGAAAGACTGAAGTAGAAAGATTCAGTGGACAGACTAAAGTGTACACACTGAAGTGGACAGAATAAAGTGAAAAGACTAAAGTGGAAAGACTAAAGTGGAAAGACTGTAGTGGAAAGACTAAAGTGGACAGACTATAGTGAAAAGACTATAGTGGAAAGACTAACTGCAGACTAAAGCGGAAAGACCAAAGTGGAAAGACTAAAGTGGACAGACTAAAGTGGAAAGACTAAAGTGGACAGACTAAAGTGGAAATGACTAAAGTGGAAAGACTAAAGTGGACAGACTATATTGGAAAGACTAAAGTGGACAGACTAAAGTGGAAAGACTAAAGTGGACAGACTAAAGTGGAAAGACTATAGTGGAAAGACTGAAGTAGAAAGATTCAGTGGACAGACTAAAGTGTACACACTGAAGTGGACAGAATAAAGTGAAAAGACTAAAGTGGAAAGACTAAAGTGGAAAGACTGTAGTGGAAAGACTAAAGTGGACAGACTATAGTGAAAAGACTATAGTGGAAAGACTAATTGCAGACTAAAGCGGAAAGACCAAAGTGGAAAGACTAAAGTGGACAGACTATAGTGGAAAGACTATAGTAGAAAGACTGTAGTGGACAGAATAAAGTGGAGACTATAGTGGAAAGACTAAAGTGGAAAGACTATAGTGGAAAGACTGAAGTGGACAGACTAAATTGGAAAAACTAAAGTGGAAAGACTAAAGTGGACAGACTATAATGGAAAGACTATAGTGGAAAGACTATAGTGGACAGAATAAAGTGGAGACTATGGTGGAAAGACTAAAGAGGAAAGACTAAAGTGGACAGACTAGAGTGGAAAGACTATAGTGGAAAAACTGTAGTGGACAGAATAAAGTGGAGACTATGGTGGAAAGACTAAAGTGGACAGAGAATAGTGGAAAGACTAAAGTGGATAGCCTAAAGTGGACAGACTATAATGGAAAGACTATAGTGGAAAGACTGTAGTGGACAGAATAAAGTGGAGACTATAGTGGAAAGACTAAAATGGAAAGACTAAACTGCACAGACTATAGTGGAAAGACTAAAGTGGACAGACTATAGTGGAAAGACTAAAGTGGAAAGACTAAAGTGGAAAGACTACGTGGACATACTGAAGTGGAAAGACTATAGTGGAAAGACTAAAGTGGACAGACTAAAGTGGACAGACGATAGTGGAAATGACTAAAGTGGAAAGACTAAAGTGGACAGACTAAAGTGGAAAGACTAAAGTGGACAGACTAAAGTGGAAATGACTAAATTGGAAAGACTAAAGTGGACAGACTATATTGGAAAGACTAAAGTGGACAGACTAAAGTGGAAAGACTAAAGTGGACAGACTAAAGTGGAAAGACTATAGTGGAAAGACTGAAGTAGAAAGATTCAGTGGACAGACTAAAGTGTACACACTGAAGTGGACAGAATAAAGTGAAAAGACTAAAGTGGAAAGACTAAAGTGGAAAGACTGTAGTGGAAAGACTAAAGTGGACAGACTAAAGTGGAAAGACTAAAGTGGAAAGACTAAAGTGGACAGACGATAGTGGAAATGGCTGAAGTGGAAAGACTATATTGGAAAGACTAAAGTGGACAGACTAACGTGGAAAGACTAAAGTGGACAGACTAAAGTGGACAGACTATAGTGGAAAGACTAAAGTGGACAGACTAAAGTAAAAGACTAAAGTGGAAAGACTAAACTGGAAAGACTATAGTGGAAAGACTAAAGTGGACAGACTAAAGTGGACAGACTAAAGTGGAAAGGCTAAAGTGGAAAGAATAAAGTGGACAGACGATAGTGGAAACACTACAGTGGAAAGACTAAAGCGTACAGACTGAAGTGGAAAGACTAAAGTGGAAAGACTAAAGTGGAAAGACTAAAGTGGACAGACTAAAGTGGAAAGATTAAAGTGGAAAGACTAAAGTGGACAGACTAAAGTGGACAGACTATAGTGGAAAGACTAAAGTGGACAGACTAAAGTGGAAAGATTAAAGTGGACAGACTATAGTGGAAAGACTATAGTGGAAAGACTGTAGTGGACAGAATAAAGTGGACAGACTATAGCGGAAAGACTAAAGTGGACAGACTAAGGTGGAAAGACTAAAGTGGAAAGACTAAAGTGGACAGACTATATTGGAAAGACTATAGTGGAAAGACTAAAGTGGACAGAGAATAGTGGAAAGACTAAAGTGGACAGACTATAGTGGAAAGACTATAGTGGAAAGACTGTAGTGGACAGAATAAAGTGGAGACTATAGTGGAAAGACTAAAGTGGAAAGACTAAAGTGGACAGAGAATAGTGGAAAGACTAAAGTGGATAGACTTTAGTGGAGAGACTATAGTGGAAAGACTGTAGTGGACAGAATAAACTGGAGACTATAGTGGAAAGACTAGAGTGGAAAGACTAAACTGGACAGACTATAGTGGAAAGACTGAAGTGGACAGACTAAAGTGGAAAAACTAAAGTGGAAAGACTAAAGTGGACAGACTATAGTGGAAAGACTATAGTGGAAAGACTGTAGTGGACAGAATAAAGTGGAGACTATAGTGGAAAGACTAAAGTGGACAGAGAATAGTGTAAAGACTAAATTGGAAAGACTGTGGTGGACAGAATAAAGTGGAGACTATAGTGGAAAGACTAAAGTGGAAAGACTAAAGTGGACAGACTATAGTGGAAAGACTGAAGTGGAAAGACTCAGTGGACAGACTAAAGTGGACACACTGAAGTGGACAGAATAAAGTGGAAAGACTAAAGTGGAAAGACTAAAGTGGATAGACTATAGTGGAAAGACTAAAGCGGACAGAGAATAGTGGAAAGACTAAAGTGGACAGACTATAGTGGAAAGACTATAGTGGAAAGACTGTAGTGGACAGAATAAAGTGGAGACTATAATGGAAAGACTAAAGTGGAAAGACTAAAGTGGAGAGAGAGTACTGGAAAGACTAAAGTGGAAAGACTGTAGTGGACAGAATAAAGTGGAGACTATAGTGGAAAGACTAAAGTGGAAAGACTAAAGTGGACAGACTATAGTGGAAAGACTGAAGTGGAAAGACTCAGTGGACAGACTAGAGTATACACAATGAAGTGGACAGAATAAAGTGGAAAGACTAAAGTGGAAAGACTAAAGTGGACAGACTATAGTGGAAAGACTAAAGTGGACAGACTAAAGTGGAAAGATTAAAGTAGAAAGACTAAAGTGGACGGACTAAAGTGGACAGACTATAGTGGACAGACTATAGTGGAAAGACTAAAGTGGACAGACTAAAGTGGAAAGATTAAAGTGAAAAGACTAAAGTGGACAGACTATAGTGGAAAGACTGTAGTGGATAGAATAAAGTGGAGACTATAGTGGAAAGACTAAAGTGGACAGAGAATAGTGGAAAGACTTAAGTGGACAGACTATAGTGGAAAGGCTAAAGTGGACAGACTAAGGTGGAAAGACTAAAGTGGAAAGACTAAAGTGGACAGACTATATTGGAAAGACTATAGTGGAAACACTAAAGTGGACAGAGAATAGTGGAAAGACTAAAGTGGACAGACTATAGTGGAGAGACTATAGTGGAAAGACTGTAGTGGACAGAATAAAGTGGAGACTATAGTGGAAAGACTAAAGTGGAAAGACTAAAGTTGACAGAGAATAGTGGAAAGACTAAAGTGGAAAGACTGTAGTGGACAGAATAAAGTGGAGACTATAGTGGAAAGACTAAAGTGGAAAGACTACAGTGGACAGACTATAGTGGAAAGACTATAGTGGGAAGACTATAGTGGACAGACTAAAGTGGAGGCTACAGTGGAAAGACTAAAGTGGACAGAGAATATTGGAAAGACTAAAGTGGATAGACTTTAGTGGAGAGACTATAGTGGAAAGACTGTAGTGGACAGAATAAACTGGAGACTATAGTGGAAAGACTAGAGTGGAAAGACTAAACTGGACAGACTATAGTGGAAAGACTGAAGTGGACAGACTAAAGTGGAAAAACTAAAGTGGAAAGACTAAAGTGGACAGACTATAGTGGAAAGACTATAGTGGAAAGACTGTAGTGGACAGAATAAAGTGGAGACTACAGTGGAAAGACTATAGTGGAAAGACTGTAGTGGACAGAATAAAGTGGAGACTATAATGGAAAGACTAAAGTGGACAGAGAATAGTGTAAAGACTAAATTGGAAAGACTGTGGTGGGCAGAATAAAGTGGAGACTATAGTGGAAAGACTAAAGTGGAAAGACTAAAGTGGACAGACTATAGTGGAAAGACTGAAGTGGAAAGACTCAGTGGACAGACTAAAGTGTACACACTGAAGTGGACAGAATAAAGTGGAAAGACTAAAGTGGAAAGACTAAAGTGGATAGACTATAGTGGAAAGACTAAAGCGGACAGAGAATAGTGTTAAGACTAAAGTGGACAGACTATAGTGGAAAGACTATAGTGGAAAGACTGTAGTGGACAGAATAAAGTGGACAGACTATAGTGGAAAGACTAAAGTGGAAAAACTATAGTGGAAAGACTGTAGTGGAGAGAATAAAGTGGAGACTATAGTGGAGAGACTAAAGTGGAAAGACTAAAGTGGACAGAGAATAGTGGAAAGACTAAAATGGAAAGACTGTAGTGGACAGAATAAAGTGGAGACTATAGTGGAAAGACTAAAGTGGACAGAGAATAGTGGAAAGACTAAAGTGGACAGACTACAGTGGAAAGACTATAGTGGACAGAATAAAGTGGAGACGATAGTGGAAAGACTAAAGTGGACAGAGAATAGTGGAAAGACTAAAGTAGATAGACCATAGTGGAAAGACTATAGTGGAAAGAGTGTAGTGGACAGAATAAAGTAGAGACTATAGTGGAAAGACTAAAGTGGAAAGACTAAAGTGGACAGACTATAGTGGAAAGACTGAAGTGGACAGACTAAAGTGGAAAAACTAAAGTGGAAAGACTGAAGTGGACAGACTATAGTGGAAAGACTATAGTGGAAAGACTGTAGTGGAAAGAATAAAGTGGAAACTATAGTGGAAAGACTAAAGGGGACAGAGAATAGTGGAAAGACTAAAGTGGACAGACTACAGTGGAAAGACTATAGTGGACAGAATAAAGTGGAGACTATAGTGGAAAGACTAAAGTGGACAGAGAATAGTGAAAAGACTAAATTGGAAAGACTGTAGTGGACAGAATAAAGTGGAGACTATAGTGGAAAGACTAAAGTGGAAAGACTAAATTGGACAGACTATAGTGGAAAGACTGAAGTGGAAAGACTCAGTGGACAGACTAAAGTGTACACACTGAAGTGGACAGAATAAAGTGGAAAGACTAAAGTGGAAAGACTAAAGTGGATAGACTATAGTGGAAAGTCTAAAGTGGACGGACTAAAGTGGAAAAACTAAAGTGGAAAGACTAAAGTGGACAGACTAAAGTGGAAAGACTAAAGTGGAAAGACTAAAGTGGAGAGACTATAGTGGAAAGACTATAGTGGAAAGACTGTAGTGGACAGAATAAAGTGGAGACTATAGTTGAAAGACGAAAGGGGACAGAGAATAGTGGAAAGACTAAAGTGGAAAGACTGTAGTGGACAGAATAAAGTGGAGACTAAAGTAGAAAGACTAAAGTGGAAACACTAAAGTGGACAGAGAATAGTGGAAAGACGAAAGTGGAAAGACTGTAGTGGACAGAATAAAGTGGAGACTATAGTGGAAAGACTAAAATGGAAAGACTAAAGTGGACAGACTAAAGTGGAAAGTCTAAAGTGGGCAGACTAAAGTGGAAAAACTAAAGTCGAAAGACTAAAGTGGACAGATTATTGTGGAAAGACTATAGTGGAAAGACTGTAGTGGACAGAATAAAGTGGAGACTATAGTGGAAAGACTAAAGTGGACAGAGAATAGTGGAAAGACTAAAGTGGACAGACTCTAGTGGAAATACTAAAGTGGAAAAACTAAAGTGGAAAGACTAAAGTGGACAGAATATAGTGGAAAGACTATAGTGGAAAGACTGTAGTGGACAGAATAAAGTTGAGACTATATCGGAAAGACTAAAGTGGACATAGAATGGTGGAAAGACTAAAGTGGACAGACTATAGTGGAAAGACAATAGTGGAAAGACTGTAGTGAACAGAATAAAGTGGAGACTATAGTGGAAAGACTAGAGTGGAAAGACTAAGGTGGACAGAGAGTATTGGAAAGACGAAAGTGGAAAAACTGTAGTGGACAGAATAAAGTGGAGACTATAGTGGAAAGACTAAAGTGGACAGACTATAGTGGAAAAACTATAGTGGAAAGACTGTAGTGGACAGAATAAAGTGGAGACTATAGTGGAAAGACTAAAGTGGAAAGACTAAAGTGGACAGACTATAGTGGAAAGACTGAAGTGGAAAGACTCAGTGGACAGACTAAATAAAAGGACAGAATAAAGTGGAGACTATAGTGGTAAGACTAAAGTGGAAAGACTAAAGTGGACAGACTATAGTGGAAAGACTATAGTGGAAAAACTGTAGTGGACAGAATAAAGTGGAGACTATAGTGGAAAGACAATAGTGGAAAGACTGTAGTGGACAGAATAGAGTGGAGAATATAGTGGAAAGACTAAAGTGGACAGACTATAGTCGAAAGACTGTAGTGAACAGAATAAAGTGGAGACTATAGTGGAAAGACTAAAGTGGAAAGACTAAAGTGGACAGAGAATAGTGGAAAGACTAAATTGGAAAGACTGTAGTGGACAGAATAAAGTGGAGACTATAGTGGAAAGACTAAAGTGGACAGACTATAGTTGAAAGACTGAAGTGGACAGACTAAAGTGGAAAAACTAAAGTGGAAAGACTAAAGTGGAAAGACTGTAGTGGACAGAATAAAGTGGAGACTATACTGGAAAGACTAAAGTGGAAAGACTAAGGTGGACAGACTATAGTGGAAAGACTATAGTGGAAAGACTGTAGTGGACAGAAAAAAGTGGAGACTATAGTGGAAAGACTAAAGTGGACAGAGAATAGTGGAAGGACTGAAGTGGACAGACTAAAGTGGACAGACTATAGTGGAAAGACTATAGTGGAAAGACTGTAGTGGACAGAATAAAGTGGAGACTATAGTGGAAAGACGAAAGTAGACAGAGAATAGTGGAAAGACTAAAGTGGAAAGACTGTAGTGGACAGAATAAAGTGAAGACTAAAGTAGAAAGACTAAAGTGGAAAGACTAAAGTGGACAGACTATAGTGGAAAGACTATAGTGGAAAGACTGTAGTGGACTGAATAAAGTGGAGACTATAGTGGAAACACTAAAGTGGACAGAAAATAGTGGAAAGACGAAAGTGGAAAGACTGTAGTGGACAGAATAAAGTGGAGACTATAGTGTAAAGACTAAATTGGAAAGACTAAAGTGGACATACTATAGTGGAAAGACAATCGTGGAAAGACTGTAGTGGACAGAATAAAGTGGAGACTATAGTGGAAAGACTAAAGTGGACAGAGAGTATTGGAAAGACTAAAGTGGAAAGACTGTAGTGGACAGAATAAAGTGGAGACTATAGTGGAAAGACTAAAGTGGAAAGACTAACGTGGACAGACTATAGTGGAAAGACTCAGTGGACAGACTAAAGTGTACACACTGAAGTGGATGGAATAAAGTGGAAAGACTAAAGTGAAAAGACTAAAGTGGACAGACTATAGTGGAAACACTAAAGTGAACAGACTAAAGTAGAAAGACTAAAGTGGACAGACGATAGTGGAAATGACTGAAGTGGAAAGACTAAAGTGGACAGACTAAAGTGGACAGACTAAAGTGGAAAGACTAAAGTGGACAGACTATAGTGAAAATACTGAAGTAGAAAGGCTAAGTGGACAGACTCAAGTGGAAAGACTAAAGTGGACAGACTATACTGGAATGACTGAAGTGGAAAGACTAAGTGGACAGACTAAAGTGGAAAGACTATAGTGGAAAGACTAAAGTGGACAGACTATAGTGGAAACACTAAAATGGACAAACTAAAGTGGAAAGACTAAAGTGGAAATGACTGAAGTGGAAAGACTAAAGTGGACAGACTAAAGTGGACAGACTAAAGTGGAAAGACTAAAGTGGACAGACTGTAGTGGAAAGACTTAAGTGGAAAGACTAAAGTGGACAGACTAAAGTGGAAAGACTAAAGTGGAAAGAAAAAGTGGACAGACTATAGTGGAAAGACTAAATTGGACAGACTATAGTGTAAACACTAAAGTGGACAAACTAAAGTGGAAAGACTAAAGTGGAAATGACTGAAGTGGAAAGACAAAAGTGGACAGACTAAAGTGGAAAGACTAAAGTGGACAGACTATACTGAAAAGGCTGAAGTGGAAAGACTAAGTGGACAGACTAAAGTGGACAGACGATAGTGGAAATTACTAAAGTGGAAAGACTAAAGTGGACAGACCAAAGTGGACAGACTAAAGTGGAAAGACTAAAGTGGACAGACAATAGTGGAAAGACTGAAGTGGAAAGACTAAGTGGAAAGACTAAAGTGGAAAGACTAAAGTGGACAGACTATAGTGGAAAGACTGAAGTGGAAAGACTAAGTGGAAAGACTAAAGTGGAAACACTAAAGTGAACAGACTAAAGTGGAAAACTAAAGTGGAAAGACTAAAGTTGAAAGGCTAAAGTGGACAGACTATAGTGGACAGGCGATAGTGGAAATGACTAAATTGGAAAGATTAAAGTGGACAGACTATAGTGGAAAGACTAAAGTGGACAGACTAAAGTGGAAAGTTTAAAGTGGAAAGACTAAAGTGGACAGACTATAGTGGAAACACTAAAGTGGACAGACTAACGTAGAAAGACTAAAGTGGACAAACGATAGTGGAAGTGACTGAAGTGGACAGACTATAGTGGAAAGACTAAAGTGGAAAAACTAAAGTGGAAAGACTAAAGTGGACACACTATAGTGGAAGACTATAGTGGAAAGACTGTAGTTGACAGAATAAAGTGGAGACTATAGTGGAAAGACTAAAGTGGACAGAGAATAGTGGAAAGACTAAAGTGGACAGACTATAGTGGAAAGACTGTAGTGGACAGAGAATAGTGGAAAGACTAAAGTGGACAGACTATAGTGGAAAGACTATAGTGGAAAGACTGTAGTGGACAGAATAAAGTGGAGACTATAGTGGAAAGACTAAAGTGGAAAGACTAAAGTGGACAGACTATAGTGGAAAGACTGAAGTGGAAAGACTCAGTGGACAGACTAAATAAAAGGACAGAATAAAGTGGAGACTATAGTGGTAAGACTAAAGTGGAAAGACTAAAGTGGACAGACTATAGTGGAAAGACTATAGTGGAAAAACTGTAGTGGACAGAATAAAGTGGAGACTATAGTGGAAAGACAATAGTGGAAAGACTGTAGTGGACAGAATAGAGTGGAGAATATAGTGGAAAGACTAAAGTGGACAGACTATAGTCGAAAGACTGTAGTGGACAGAATAAAGTGGATACTATAGTGGAAAGACTAAAGTGGAAAGACTAAAGTGGACAGAGAATAGTGGAAAGACTAAATTGGAAAGACTGTAGTGGACAGAATAAAGTGGAGACTATAGTGGAAAGACTAAAGTGGACAGACTATAGTTGAAAGACTGAAGTGGACAGACTAAAGTGGAAAAACTAAAGTGGAAAGACTAAAGTGGACAGACTATAGTGGAAAGACTATAGTGGAAAGACTGTAGTGGACAGAATAAAGTGGAGACTATAGTGGAAAGACTATAGTGGAAAGACTGTAGTGGACAGAATAAAGTGGAGAATATAGTGGAAAGACTAAAGTGGACAGAGAATAGTGGAAAGACTAAAGTGGACAGACTATAGTGGACAGACTATAGTCGAAAGACTGTAGTGGACAGAATAAAGTGAAGACTATAGTGGAAAGACTAAAGTGGAAAGACTAAAGTGGACAGAGAATAGTGGAAAGACTAAATTGGAAAGACTGTCTTTCCACTATAGTGTCCACTTTATTCTGTCCACTACAGTCTTTCCACTATAGTCTTTCCACTATAGTCTGTCCACTTTAGTCTTTCCACTATTCTCTGTCCACTTTAGTCTTTCCACTATAGTCTCCACTTTATTCTGTCCACTACAGTCTTTCCACTAATCTCTGTCCACTTTAGTCTTTCTACTTTAGTCTTTCCACTATAGTCTCCACTTTATTCTGTCCACTACAGTCTTTCCACTACAGTCTTTCCACTATAGTCTGTCCACTTTAGTCTTTCCACTTTAGTCTTTTCACTTTAGTCTGTCCACTTTAGTCTTTCCACTATAGTCTTTCCACTATAGTCTGTCCACTTTAGTCTTTCCACTTTAGTCTTTCCACTTTAGTCTTTGCACTTTAGTCTTTCCACTATAGTCTGGCTACTTTAGTCTTTCCACTATTCTCTGTCCACTTTAGTCTTTCCACTACAGTCTCCACTTTATTCTGTCCACTACAGTCTTTCCAATATAGTCTTTCCACTATAGTCTGTCCACTTTAGTCTTTCAACTTTAGTCTTTCCACTTTAGTCTGTCCACTTTAGTCTTTCCACTATAGTCTGTCCACATTAGTCTTTCCACTATTCTTTGTCCACTTTAGTCTTTCCACTTTAGTCTTTCTATTATAGTCTCCACTTTAGTCTTTCCACTATAGTCTCCACTTTATTCTGTCCACTACATTTTTTCCACTATAGTCTGTCCACTTTAGTCTGTCCACTTAGTCTTTCCACTTCAGTCTTTCCACTATAGTCTGTCCAATTTAGTCTTTCCACTATTCTCTGTCCACTTTTGTCTTTCAACTTTAGTCTTTCCACTATAGTCTCCACTTTATTCTGTCCACTATAGTCTTTCCACTATAGTCTTTCCAATATAGTCTGTCCACTTTAGTCTGTCCACTTTAGTTTTTCCACTTTAGTCTTTCCACTTTAGTCTTTCCACTATAGTCTGTACACTTTAGTCTTTCCACTTTAGTCTTCCCACTTTATTCTATCCACTTCAGTGTGTACACTTTAGTCTGTCCACTTTAGTTTTTCCACTTTAGTCTGTCCAATTTAGTCTTTCCACTATTCTCTGTCCACTTTTGTCTTTCCACTTTAGTCTTTCCACTATAGTCTCCACTTTATTCTGTCCACTATAGTCTTTCCACTATAGTCTTTCCAATATAGTCTGTCCACTTTAGTCTGTCCACTTTAGTTTTTCCACTTTAGTCTTTCCACTTCAGTCTTTCCACTATAGTCTGTCCACTTTAGTCTTTCCACTTTAGTCTTCCCACTATAGTCTCCACTTTATTCTGTCCACTAAATTCTTTCCACTTTAGTCTTTCCACTATTCTCTGTCCACTTTAGTCTTTCCACTATAGTCTCCCCTTTACTATGTCCACTATAGTCTTTCCACTATAGTCTTTCCACTATCGTCTGTCCACTTTAGTCTTTCCACTATTCTCTGTCCACTTTAGTCTTTCCACTATAGTCTGTCCACTTTTGTCTTTCCACTATTCTCTGTCTACATTAGTCTTTCCACTTTAGTTTTTCCACTTTAGTCTGTCCACTTTAGTCTTTCCACTACTGTCTGTCCACTTTAGTCTTTCCACTTTATTCTGTCCACTTCAGTGTGTACACTTTAGTCTGTCCACTGAGTATTTCCACTTCAGTCTTTCCACTATACTCTCCACTTTATTCTGTCCACTACAGTCTTTCCACTATAGTCTTTCCACTATAGTCTGTCTACTTTAGTCTTTCCACTTTAGTTTTTCCACTTTAGTCCGTCCACTTTAGTCGGTCCACTTTAGTCTTTCCGCTTTATTCTGTCCACTTAAGTGTGTACACTTTAGTCTGTCCACTGAGTCTTTCCACTTCAGTCTTTCCACTATAGTCGGTTCACTTTAGTCTTTCCACCTTAGTCTTTCCACTATAGTCTCCACTTTATTCTGTCCACTACATTCTTTCCACTTTAGTCTTTCCACTATTCTCTGTCCACTTTAGTCTTTCCACTATAGTCTCGACTTTATTCTGTCCACTACAGTCTTTCCACCATAGTCTGTCCACTTTAGTCTTTCCACTATTCTCTGTCCACTTTAGTCTTTCCACTATAGTCTCCACTTTATTCTGTCCACTACAGTCTTTCTACTATAGTCTTTCCACTATAGTCTTTCCACTATAGTCTGTCAACTTTAGTCTTTCCACTTTAGTCTTTCCACTATAGTCTCCACTTTATTCCGTCCACTACAGTCTTTCCACTATAGTCTTTCCACGATAGTCTGTCCACTTTAGTCTTTCCACTATTCTCTGCCCACTTTAGTCTTTCCACTATTGTCTACACTTTATTCTGTCCACTACAGTCTTTCCACTATAGTCTTTCCACTTTAGTCTGTCCACTTTAGTCTTTCCACTTTAGTTTTTCCACTTTAGTCCGTCCATTTCAGTCTTTCCACTATAGTCTGTCCACTTTAGTCTTTCCACTTTAGTCTTTCCACTATAGTCTCCACTTTATTCTGTCCACTACAGTATTTCCACTATAGTCTTTCCACTATAGTCTGTCCACTTTAGTCTTTCCACTATTCTCTGTCCACTTTAGTCTTTCCACTATAGTCTCCACTTTATTCTGTCCACTACAGTCTTTCCACTATAGTCTTTCCACTATTGTCTGTCCACTTTAGTCTTTCCACTTTAGTCTTTCCACTATAGTCTCCACTTCATTCTGTCCACTACAGTCTTTCCACTATAGTCTTTCCACTATAGTCTTTCCACTATAGTCTGTCCACTTTAGACTTTCCACTTTAGTCTTTCCACTATTCTCTGCCCACTTTAGTCTTTCCACTATAGTCTCCACTTTATTCTGTCCACTACAGTCTTTCCACTATAGTCTTTCCACTATAGTCTGTCCACTTTAGTCTTTCCACTATTCTCTGTCCACTTTAGTCTTCCCACTATAGTCTCCACTTTATTCTGTCCACTACAGTCTTTCCACTTTAGTCTTTCCACTATAGTCTTTCCACTATAGTCTGCCAACTTTAGTCTTTCCACTTTAGTCTTTAAACTATAGTCTCAACTTTATTCCGTCCACTGCAGTCTTTCCACTATAGTCTTTCCACTATAGTCTTTCCACTATAGTCTGTCCATTATAGTCTTTCTACTATTCTCTGCCCACTTTAGTCTTTCCACTACAGTCTCCACTTTATTCTGTCCACTACAGTCTTTCCACTATAGTCTTTCCACTATAGTCTGTCCACTTTAGTCTTTCCACTATTCTCTGTCCACTTTAGTCTTTCCACTATATTCTCCACTTTATTCTGTCCACTACAGTCTTTCCACTACAGTCTTTCCACTATAGTCTGTCCACTTTAGTCTTTCCACTATTCTCTGTCCACTTTAGTCTTTCCACTATATTCTCCACTTTATTCTGTCCACTACAGTCTTTCCACTATAGTCTTCCCACTAAAGTCTTTCCACTTTAGTCTTTCCACTATTCTCTGTCCACTTTAGTCTTTCCACTATAGTCTCCACTTTATTCTGTCCACTACAGTCTTTCCACTATAGTCTGCCAACTTTAGTCTTTCCACTTTAGTCTTTCCACTATAGTCTCCACTTTATTTCGTCCACTACAGTCTTTCCTCTATAGTCTTTCCACTATAGTCTTTCCACTATAGTCTGTCCATTATAGTCTTTCCACTATTCTCTGCCCACTTTAGTCTTTCCACTATAGTCTCCACTTTATTCTGTCCACTACAGTCTTTCCACTATAGTCTTTCCACTATAGTCTTTCCACTTTAGTCTTTCCACTATTCTCTGTCCACTTTAGTCTTTCCACTATAGTCTCCACTTTATTCTGTCCACTACAGTCTTTCCACTAATCTCTGTCCACTTTAGTCTTTCCACTTTAGTCTTTCCACTATAGTCTCCACTTTATTCTGTCCACTACAGTCTTTCCTAAATAGTCTTTCCACTATAGTCTGTCCACTTTAGTCTTTCCACTTTAGTCTTTCCACTTTACTCTGTCCACTTTAGTCTTTCCATTATAGTCTTTCCACTATAGTCTGTCAACTTTAGTCTTTCCACTTTAGTCTTTCCACTATAGTCTGTCCACTTTAGTCTTTCCACTATTCTCTGTCCACTTTAGTCTTTCCACTATATTCTCCACTTTATTCTGTCCACTACAGTCTTTCCACTATAGTCTTCCCACTATAGTCTTTCCACTTTAGTCTTTCCACTATTCTCTGTCCACTTTAGTCTTTCCACTATAGTCTCCACTTTATTCTGTCCACTACAGTCTTTCCACTATAGTCTGCCAACTTTAGTCTTTCCACTTTAGTCTTTCCACTATAGTCTCCACTTTATTTCGTCCACTACAGTCTTTCCTCTATAGTCTTTCCACTATAGTCTTTCCACTATAGTCTGTCCATTATAGTCTTTCCACTATTCTCTGCCCACTTTAGTCTTTCCACTATAGTCTCCACTTTATTCTGTCCACTACAGTCTTTCCACTATAGTCTTTCCACTATAGTCTTTCCACTTTAGTCTTTCCACTATTCTCTGTCCACTTTAGTCTTTCCACTATAGTCTCCACTTTATTCTGTCCACTACAGTCTTTCCACTAATCTCTGTCCACTTTAGTCTTTCCACTTTAGTCTTTCCACTATAGTCTCCACTTTATTCTGTCCACTACAGTCTTTCCTAAATAGTCTTTCCACTATAGTCTGTCCACTTTAGTCTTTCCACTTTAGTCTTTCCACTTTAGTCTGTCCACTTTAGTCTTTCCATTATAGTCTTTCCACTATAGTCTGTCAACTTTAGTCTTTCCACTTTAGTCTGTCCACTTTAGTCTTTCCACCATTCTCTGTCCACTTTAGTCTTTCCACTATAGTCTCCACTTTATTCTGTCCACTACAGTCTTTCCAATATAGTCTTTCCACTATAGTCTGTCCACTTTAGTCTTTCAACTTTAGTCTTTCCACTTTAGTCTGTCCACTTTAGTCTTTCCACTATAGTCTGTCCACTTTAGTCTTTCCACTATTCTTTGTCCACTTTAGTCTTTCCACTTTAGTCTTTCTATTATAGTCTCCACTTTAGTCTTTCCACTATAGTCTCCACTTTATTCTGTCCACTACATTCTTTCCACTATAGTCTGTCTACTTTAGTCTGTCCACTTAGTCTTTCCACTTCAGTCTTTCCACTATAGTCTGTCCACTTTAATCTTTCCACTATTCTCTGTCCACTTTTGTCTTTCCACTTTAGTCTTTCCACTATAGTCTCCACTTTATTCTGTCCACTACAGTCTTTCCACTATAGTCTTTCCACTATAGTCTGTCCACTTTAGTCTTTCCACTTTAGCTTTTCCACTTTAGTCTGTCCACTTTAGTCTTTCCACTATAGTCTGTCCACTTTAGTCTTTCCACTTTAGTCTTTCCACTTTATTCTGTCCACTTCAGTGTGTACACTTTAGTCTGTCCACTGAGTCTTTCCACTTCAGTCTTTCCACTATAGTCTGTCCACTTTTGTCTTTCCACTTTAGTCTTTCCACTATAGTCTCCACTTTATTCTGTCCACTACAGTCTTTCCACTATAGTCTTTCCACTATAGTCTGTCCACTTTAGTCTTTCCACTTTAGCTTTTCCACTTTAGTCTGTCCACTTTAGTCTTTCCACTATAGTCTGTCCACTTTAATCTTTCCACTATTCTCTGTCCACTTTTGTCTTTCCACTTTAGTCTTTCCACTATAGTCTCCACTTTATTCTGTCCACTACAGTCTTTCCACTATAGTCTTTCCACTATAGTCTGTCCACTTTAGTCTTTCCACTTTAGCTTTTCCACTTTAGTCTGTCCACTTTAGTCTTTCCACTATAGTCTGTCCACTGAGTCTTTCCACTTCAGTCTTTCCACTATAGTCTGTCCACTTTAGTCTTTCCACTTTAGTCTTCCCACTATAGTCTCCACTTTATTCTGTCCACTACATTCTTTCCACTTTAGTCTTTCCACTATTCTCTGTCCACTTTAGTCTTTCCACTATAGTCTCCCCTTTACTATGTCCACTATAGTCTTTCCACTATTGTCTTTCCACTATCGTCTGTCCACTTTAGTCTTTCCACTATTCTCTGTCCACTTTAGTCTTTCCACTATAGTCTGTCCACTTTTGTCTTTCCACTATTCTCTGTCTACTTTAGTCTTTCCACTTTAGTTTTTCCACTTTAGTCTGTCCACTTTAGTCTTTCCACTACTGTCTGTCCACTTCAGTCTTTCCACTATAGTCTTTCCACTATAGTCTTTCCACTATAGTCTTTCCACTATAGTCTGTCCTCTTAAGTCTTTCCACTTTAGTCTTTCCACTATTCTCTCCACTTTATTCTGTCCACTACAGTCTTTCAACTATAGTCTTTCCACTATAGTCTGTCCACTTTAGTCTTTCCACTATTCTCTGTCCACTTTAGTCTTTCCACTATAGTCTCCACTTCATTCTGTCCACTACAGTCTTTCCACTATAGTCTTTCCACTAAAGTCTTTCCACTATAGTCTGTCCACTTTAGTCTTTCCAATTTAGTCTTTCCACTATTCTCTGCTCACTTTAGTCTTTCCACTATAGTCTCCACTTTATTCTGTCCACTACAGTCTTTCCACTATAGTCTTTCCACTATAGTCTGTCCACTTTAGTCTTTCCACTATTCTCTGTCCACTTTAGTCTTTCCACTGTAGTCCCCACTTTATTCTGTCCACTACAGTCTTTCCACTATAGTCTTTCCTATAGTCTTTCCACTATAGTCTGCCAACTTTAGTCTTTCCACTTTAGTCTTTCCACTATAGTCTCCACTTTATTCCGTCCACTACAGTCTTTCTACTATAGTCTTTCCACTATAGTCTGTCCATTATAGTCTTTCCACTATTCTCTGCCCACTTTAGTCTTTCCACTATAGTCTCCACTTTATTCTGTCCACTACAGTCTTTCCACTATAGTCTTTCCACTATTCTCTGTCCACTTTAGTCTTTCCACTATAGTCTCCACTACAGTCTTTCCACTATAGTCTTTCCACTATAGTCTGTCCACTTTAGTATTTCCACTATTCTCTGTCCACTTTAGTCTTTCCACTATAGTCTGTCCACTTTAGTCTTTCCACTATTCTCTGTCCACTTTAGTCTTTCCACTATAGTCTCCACTTTATTATGTCCACTACAGTCTTTCCACTATAGTCTTTCCACTATAGTCTCTCCACTTTAGTCTTTCCACTATAGTCTCCACTTTATTCTGTCCACTATAGTCTTTCCACTATAGTCTTTCCACTATAGTCTGTCTAATTTAGTCTTTCCACTTTAGTTTTTCCACTTTAGTCTGTCCACTTTAGTCTTTCCACTACTGTCTGTCCACTTTAGTCTTTCCACTTTATTCTGTCCACTTTAGTCTTTCCACTTTAGTCTTTCCACTATAATCTCCACTTTATTCTGTCCACTACATTCTTTCCACTTTAGTCTTTCCACTATAGTCTGTCTACTTTAGTCTTTCCACTTTAGTTTTTCCACTTTAGTCTGTCCACTTTAGTCTTTCCACTACTGTTTGTCCACTTTAGTCTTTCCACTTTATTCTGTCCACTTCAGTGTGTACACTTTAGTCTGTCCACTGAGTCTTTCCACTATAGTCTGTCCACTTTAGTCTTTCCACTTTAGTCTTTCCACTATAGTCTCCACTTTATTCTGTCCACTACATTCTTTCCATTTTAGTCTTTCCACTATAGTCTGTCCACTTTAGTCTTTCCACTATTCTCTGTCCACTTTAGTCTTTCCACTATAGTCTCCACTTTATTCTGTCCACTACAGTCTTTCCACTATAGTCTTTCCACTATAGTCTTTCCACTATAGTCTTTCCACTATAGTCTGTCAACTTTAGTCTTTCCACTTTAGTCTTTCCACTATAGTCTCCACTTTATTCCGTCCACTACAGTCTTTCCACTATAGTCTTTCCACTATAGTCTGTCCATTATAGTCTTTCCACTATTCTCTGCCCACTTTAGTCTTTCCACTATAGTCTACACTTTCTTCAGTCCACTACAGTCTTTCCACTATAGTCTTTCCACTTTAGTCTGTCCACTTTATTCTTTCACTTTAGTCTTCCCACTATAGTCTCCACTTTATTCTGTCCACTTTAGTCTCTCCACTTTAGTCTGTCCACTATTCTCTGCTCACTTTAGTCTTTCCACTATAGTTTCCACTTTATGAAAATGTAGTGGACAGAATAAAGTGGAGACTATAGTGGAAAGACTAAAGTGGAAAGACTAAAGTTGACAGACTATAGTGGAAAGACTATAGTGGAAAGACTATAGTAGAAAGACTGTAGTGGACAGAATAAAGTGGAGACTATAGTGGAAAGACTAAAGTGGACAGAGAATAGTGGAAAGACTAAAGTGGACAGACTATGGTGGAAAGACTGTAGTGGACAGAATAAAGTCGAGACTATAGTGGAAAGACTAAAGTGGACAGAGAATAGTGGAAAGACTAAAGTGGAAAGAATGTAGTGGACAGAATAAAGTGGAGACTATAGTGGAAAGACTAAGGTGGAAAGACTAAAGTGGACAGACTATAGTGGAAAGACTATTTAGGAAAGACTGTAGTGGACAGAATAAAGTGGAGACTATAGTGGAAAGACTAAAGTGGAAAGACTAAAGTGGACAGAGATTAGTGGAAAGACTGTAGTGGACAGAATAAAGTGGAGACTATAGTGGAAAGACTAAAGTGGACAGAGAATAGTGGAAAGACTAAAGTGGAAAGACTATAGTGGAAAGACTATAGTGGAAAGACTGTAGTGGACAGAATAAAGTGGAGACTATAGTGGAAAGACTAAAGTGGGCAGAGAATAGTGGAAAGACTATAATGGACAGACTATAGTGGAAAGACTATAGTGGAAAGACTATAGAGGAAAGACTGTAGTGGACGAAATAAAGTGGAGACTATAGTGGAAAGACTAAAGTGGAAAGACTAAAGTTGGCAGACTATAGTGGAAAGACTGTAGTGGACAGAATAAAGTGGAGACTATAGTGGAAAGACTAAAGTGGACAGAGAATAGTGGAAAGACTAAAGTGGAAAGACTATAGTGGGAAGACTATAGTGGAAAGACTGGAGTGGACAGAATAAAGTGGAGAATATAGTGGAAAGACTAAAGTGGACAGAGAATAGTGGAAAGACTAAAGTGGACAGACTATAGTGGAAAGACTATAGTGGAAAGACTGTAGTGGACAGAATAAAGTGGAGAATATAGTGGAAAGACTAAAGTGGACAGAGAATAGTGGAAAGACTAAAGTGGACAGACTATAGTGGAAAGACTATAGTGGAAAGACTGTAGTGGACAGAATAAAGTGGAGACTATAGTGGAAAGACTAAAGTGGGCAGAGAATAGTAGAAAGACTATAATGGACAGACTATAGTGGAAAGACTATAGTGGAAAGACTGCAGTGGACGGAATAAAGTGGAGACTATAGTTTAAAGACTAAAGTGGAAAGACTAAAGTTGGCAGACTATAGTGGAAAGACTATAGTGGAAAGACTATAGTGGAAAGACTGTAGTGGACAGAATAAAGTGGAGACTATAGTGGGAAGACTAAAGTGGACAGAGAATAGTGGAAAGACTAAAGTGGACAGACTATAGTGGAAAGACTATAGTGGAAAGACTGTAGTGGACAGAATAAAGTGGAGACTATAGTGGAAAGACTAAAGTGGGCAGAGAATAGTGGAAAGACTAAAGTGGAAAGTCTAAAGTGGACAGACTATAGTGGAAAGACTATAGTGGAAAGACTATAGTGGAAAGACCGTAGTGGACAGAATGAAGTGGAGACTATAGTGGAAAGACTAAAGTGGAAAGACTAAAGTGGACAGACAATAGTGGAAAGACTATAGTGGAAAGACTGTAGTGGACAGAATAAAGTGGAGACTATAGTGGAAAGACTAAAGTGGACAGAGAATAGTGGAAAGACTAAAGTGGACAGACTATAGTGGAAAGACTATAGTGGAAATACTGTAGTGGACTGAATAAAGTGGAGACTATAGTGGAAAGACTAAAGTGGAAAGACTAAAGTGGACAGACTATAGTGGAAAGACTGAAATGGACAGACTAAAGTGGAAAAACTAAAGTGGAAAGACTAAAGTGGACAGACTAAAGTGGAAAGACTATAGTGGAAAGACTGTAGTGGACAGAATAAAGTGTAGACAATAGTGGAAAGACTAAAGTGGGCAGAGAATAGTGGAAAGACTAAAGTGGACAGACTATCGTGGAAAGACTATAGTGGAAAGACTGTAGTGGACGGAATAAAGTGGAGACTATAGTGGAAAGACTAAAGTGGAAAGACTAAAGTTGACAGACTATAGTGGAAAGACTATAGTGGAAAGACTATAGTAGAAAGACTGTAGTGGACAGAATAAAGTGGAGACTATAGTGGAAAGACTAAAGTGGACAGAGAATAGTGGAAAGACTAAAGTGGACAGACTATGGTGGAAAGACTGTAGTGGACAGAATAAAGTCGAGACTATAGTGGAAAGACTAAAGTGGACAGAGAATAGTGGAAAGACTAAAGTGGAAAGAATGTAGTGGACAGAATAAAGTGGAGACTATAGTGGAAAGACTAAGGTGGAAAGACTAAAGTGGACCGACTATAGTGGAAAGACTGAAGTGGAAAGACTCAGTGGACAGACTAAAGTGTACACACTTAAGTGGACAGAATAAAGCGGAAAGACTAAAGTGGACCGACTAAAGTGGACGGACTAAAGTGGAAAAACTAAAGTGGAAAGACTAAAGTAGACAGACTATAGTGGAAAGACTATAGTGGAAAGACTGTAGTGGACAGAATAAAGTGGAGACTATAGTGGAAAGACTAAAGTGGACAGAGAATAGTGGAAAGACTAAAGTGGACAGACTATAGTGGAAAGACTAAAATGGAAAGAATGTAGTGGACAGAATAAAGTGGAGACTATAGTGGAAAGACTAAAGTGGAAAGACTAAAGTGGACAGACTATAGTGGAAAGACTCAGTGGACAGACTAAAGTGTACACACTGAAGTGGACAGAATAAAGTGGAAAGACTAAAGTGGACAAACAGTAGTGGAAAGACTAAAGTGGACAGACTAAAGTGGAAAAACTAAAGTGGAAAGACTAAAGTAGACAGACTATAGTGGAAAGACTAAAGTGGAAAGAATGTAGTGGACAGAACAAAGTGGAGATTATAGTGGAAAGACTAAAGTGGAAAGACTAAAGTGGACAGAATAAAGTGGAAAGACTAAAGTGGACAGACAGTAGTGGAAAGACTAAAGTGAACAGACTAAAGTGGAAAAACTAAAGTGGAAAGACTAAATTAGACAGACTATAGTGGAAAGACTATAGTGGAAAGACTGTAGTGGACAGAATAAAGTGGAGACTATAGTGGAAAGACTAAAGTGGACAGACTATAGTGGAAAGACTATAGTGGAAAGACTGTAGTGGACATAATAAAGTGGAGACTATAGTGGAAAGACTAAAGTGGACAGAGAATAGTGGAAAGACTAAAGTGGACAGACTATAGTGGAAAGACTAAAGTGGACAGAGAATAGTGGAAATACTAAAGTGGACAGACTATAGTGGAAAGACTATAGTGGAAAGACTGTAGTGGAGACTATAGTGGAAAGACTAAAGTGGACAGAGAATAGTGGAAAGACTATAGTGGAAAGACTGTAGTGGACAGAATAAAGTGGAGACTATAGTGGAAAGACTAAAGTGGGCAGAGAATAGTGGAAAGACTATAATGGACAGACTATAGTGGAAAGACTATAGTAGAAAGACTGTAGTGGACGGAATAAAGTGGAGACTATAGTGGAAAGACTAAAGTGGAAAGACTAAAGTTGGCAGACTATAGTGGAAAGACTATAGGAAAGACTATAGTGGAAAGACTATAGTGGAAAGACTGTAGTGGACAGAATAAAGTGGGGACTATAGTGGAAAGACTAAAGTGGACAGAGAATAGTGGAAAGACTAAAGTGGACAGACTATAGTGGAAAGACTGTAGTGGACAGAATAAAGTGGAGACTATAGTGGAAAGACTAAAGTGAGCAGAGAATAGTGGAAAGACTAAAGTGGAAAGACTAAAGTGGACAGACTATAGTGGAAAGACTATAGTGGAAAGACTATAGTGGAAAGACTGTAGTGGACAGAATGAAGTGGAGACTATAGTGGAACGACTAAAGTGGACAGAGAATAGTGGAAAGACTAAAGTGGACAGACTATAGTGGAAAGACTATAGTTGAAAGACTGTAGTGGACAGAATAAAGTGGAGAGAATAGTGGAAAGACTAAAGTGGAAAGACTTAAGTGGACAGACTATAGTGGAAAGACTATAGTGGAAAGACTATAGTGGAAAGACTATAGTGGAAAGACTGAAGTGGACAGACAGTAGTGGAAAGACTAAAGTGGACAGACTAAAGTGGAAAAACTAAAGTGGAAAGACTAAAGTAGACAGAGAATAGTGGAAAGACAAAAGTGGACAGACTATAGTGGAAAGACTAAAGTGGACAGAGAATAGTGGAAAGACTAAAGTGGACAGACGATAGTGGAAAGACAATAGTGGAAAGACTATAGTGGACATAGTAAAGGGGAGACTATAGTGGAAAGACTAAAGTGGACAGAGAATAGTGGAAAGACTAAAGTGGAAAGAATGTAGTGGACAGAATAAAGTGGAGACTATAGTGGGAAGACTAAAGTGGAAAGACTAAAGTGGACAGACTATAGTGGAAAGACTGAAGTGGAAAGACTCAGTGGACAGACTATAGTGGAAAGACTAAAGTGGACAGACTAAAGTGGAAAAGCTAAAGTGGAAAGACTAAAGTGGACAGACTATAGTGGAAAGACTATAGTGGAAAGACTGTAGTGGACAGAATAAAGTGGAGACTATAGTGGAAAGACTAAAGTGGAAAGACAAAAGTGGACAGAGAATAGTGGAAAGATTAAAGTGGACAGACTATAGTGGAAAGACTAAAGTGGACAGACTAAAGTGGAAAAGCTAAAGTGGAAAGACTAAAGTGGACAGACTATAGTGGAAAGACTATAGTGGAAAGACTGTAGTGGACAGAATAAAGTGGAGACTATAGTGGAAAGACTAAAGTGGAAAGACAAAAGTGGACAGACTATAGTGGAAAGACTGAAGTGGAAAGACTCAGTGGACAGACTAAAGTGTACACACTGAAGTGGACAGAATAAAGTGGAAAGACTAAAGTGGAAAGACTAAAGTGGACAGACTATAGTGGAAAGACTAAAGTGGACAGACTAAAGTGGAAAAGCTAAAGTGGAAAGACTAAAGTGGACAGACTATAGTGGAAAGACTATAGTGGAAAGACTGTAGTGGACAGAATAAAGTGGAGACTATAGTGGAAAGACTAAAGTGGAAAGACAAAAGTGGACAGAGAATAGTGGAAAGATTAAAGTGGACAGACTATAGTGGAAAGACTGAAGTGGAAAGACTAAGTGGACAGACTAAAGTAGACAGACTATAGTGGAAAGAATGTAGTGGACAGAATAAAGTGGAGACTATAGTGGAAAGACTAAAGTGGAGACTATAATAGAAAGACTAAAGTGGAAAGACTAAAGTGGACAAAGAATAGTGGAAAGACTAAAGTGGACAGACTATAGTGGAAAGACTAAAGTGGACAGACTAAAGTGGAAAGACTAAAGTTGAAAGACTAAAGTGGACAGACTATAGTGGAAAGACTATATTGGAAAGACTGTAGTGGACAGAATAAAGTGGAGACTATAGTGGAAAGACTAAAGTGGACAGAGAATGGTGGAAAGACTAAAGTGGACAGACTATAGTGGAAAGACTAAAGTGCAAAGACTAAAGTGGAAAGACTAAAGTGGAAAGACTAAAGTTGACAGACTATAGTGGAAAGACTATAGTGGAAAGACTAAAGTGGACAGACTAAAGTGGAAAGACTAAAGTGGAAAGACTAAAGTGGACAGACTATAGTGGAAAGACTATTTAGGAAAGACTGTAGTGGACAGAATAAAGTGGAGACTATAGTGGAAAGAATAAAGTGGAAAGACTAAAGTGGAAAGACTGTAGTGGACAGAATAAAGCGGAAAGACTAAAGTGGACCGACTAAAGTGGACGGACTAAAGTGGAAAAACTAAAGTGGAAAGACTAAAGTAGACAGACTATAGTGGAAAGACTATAGTGGAAAGACTGTAGTGGACAGAATAAAGTGGAGACTATAGTGGAAAGACTAAAGTGGACAGAGAATAGTGGAAAGACTAAAGTGGACAGACTATAGTGGAAAGACTAAAATGGAAAGAATGTAGTGGACAGAATAAAGTGGAGACTATAGTGGAAAGACTAAAGTGGAAAGACTAAAGTGGACAGACTATAGTGGAAAGACTCAGTGGACAGACTAAAGTGTACACACTGAAGTGGACAGAATAAAGTGGAAAGACTAAAGTGGACAAACAGTAGTGGAAAGACTAAAGTGGACAGACTAAAGTGGAAAAACTAAAGTGGAAAGACTAAAGTAGACAGACTATAGTGGAAAGACTAAAGTGGAAAGAATGTAGTGGACAGAACAAAGTGGAGATTATAGTGGAAAGACTAAAGTGGAAAGACTAAAGTGGACAGAATAAAGTGGAAAGACTAAAGTGGACAGACAGTAGTGGAAAGACTAAAGTGAACAGACTAAAGTGGAAAAACTAAAGTGGAAAGACTAAATTAGACAGACTATAGTGGAAAGACTATAGTGGAAAGACTGTAGTGGACAGAATAAAGTGGAGACTATAGTGGAAAGACTAAAGTGGACAGACTATAGTGGAAAGACTATAGTGGAAAGACTGTAGTGGACATAATAAAGTGGAGACTATAGTGGAAAGACTAAAGTGGACAGAGAATAGTGGAAAGACTAAAGTGGACAGACTATAGTGGAAAGACTAAAGTGGACAGAGAATAGTGGAAATACTAAAGTGGACAGACTATAGTGGAAAGACTATAGTGGAAAGACTGTAGTGGAGACTATAGTGGAAAGACTAAAGTGGACAGAGAATAGTGGAAAGACTATAGTGGAAAGACTGTAGTGGACAGAATAAAGTGGAGACTATAGTGGAAAGACTAAAGTGGGCAGAGAATAGTGGAAAGACTATAATGGACAGACTATAGTGGAAAGACTATAGTAGAAAGACTGTAGTGGACGGAATAAAGTGGAGACTATAGTGGAAAGACTAAAGTGGAAAGACTAAAGTTGGCAGACTATAGTGGAAAGACTATAGGAAAGACTATAGTGGAAAGACTATAGTGGAAAGACTGTAGTGGACAGAATAAAGTGGGGACTATAGTGGAAAGACTAAAGTGGACAGAGAATAGTGGAAAGACTAAAGTGGACAGACTATAGTGGAAAGACTGTAGTGGACAGAATAAAGTGGAGACTATAGTGGAAAGACTAAAGTGAGCAGAGAATAGTGGAAAGACTAAAGTGGAAAGACTAAAGTGGACAGACTATAGTGGAAAGACTATAGTGGAAAGACTATAGTGGAAAGACTGTAGTGGACAGAATGAAGTGGAGACTATAGTGGAAAGACTAAAGTGGACAGAGAATAGTGGAAAGACTAAAGTGGACAGACTATAGTGGAAAGACTATAGTTGAAAGACTGTAGTGGACAGAATAAAGTGGAGAGAATAGTGGAAAGACTAAAGTGGAAAGACTTAAGTGGACAGACTATAGTGGAAAGACTATAGTGGAAAGACTATAGTGGAAAGACTATAGTGGAAAGACTGAAGTGGACAGACAGTAGTGGAAAGACTAAAGTGGACAGACTAAAGTGGAAAAACTAAAGTGGAAAGACTAAAGTAGACAGAGAATAGTGGAAAGACAAAAGTGGACAGACTATAGTGGAAAGACTAAAGTGGACAGAGAATAGTGGAAAGACTAAAGTGGACAGACGATAGTGGAAAGACAATAGTGGAAAGACTATAGTGGACATAGTAAAGGGGAGACTATAGTGGAAAGACTAAAGTGGACAGAGAATAGTGGAAAGACTAAAGTGGAAAGAATGTAGTGGACAGAATAAAGTGGAGACTATAGTGGGAAGACTAAAGTGGAAAGACTAAAGTGGACAGACTATAGTGGAAAGACTGAAGTGGAAAGACTCAGTGGACAGACTATAGTGGAAAGACTAAAGTGGACAGACTAAAGTGGAAAAGCTAAAGTGGAAAGACTAAAGTGGACAGACTATAGTGGAAAGACTATAGTGGAAAGACTGTAGTGGACAGAATAAAGTGGAGACTATAGTGGAAAGACTAAAGTGGAAAGACAAAAGTGGACAGAGAATAGTGGAAAGATTAAAGTGGACAGACTATAGTGGAAAGACTAAAGTGGACAGACTAAAGTGGAAAAGCTAAAGTGGAAAGACTAAAGTGGACAGACTATAGTGGAAAGACTATAGTGGAAAGACTGTAATGGACAGAATAAAGTGGAGACTATAGTGGAAAGACTAAAGTGGAAAGACAAAAGTGGACAGACTATAGTGGAAAGACTGAAGTGGAAAGACTCAGTGGACAGACTAAAGTGTACACACTGAAGTGGACAGAATAAAGTGGAAAGACTAAAGTGGAAAGACTAAAGTGGACAGACTATAGTGGAAAGACTAAAGTGGACAGACTAAAGTGGAAAAGCTAAAGTGGAAAGACTAAAGTGGACAGACTATAGTGGAAAGACTATAGTGGAAAGACTGTAGTGGACAGAATAAAGTGGAGACTATAGTGGAAAGACTAAAGTGGAAAGACAAAAGTGGACAGAGAATAGTGGAAAGATTAAAGTGGACAGACTATAGTGGAAAGACTGAAGTGGAAAGACTAAGTGGACAGACTAAAGTAGACAGACTATAGTGGAAAGAATGTAGTGGACAGAATAAAGTGGAGACTATAGTGGAAAGACTAAAGTGGAGACTATAATAGAAAGACTAAAGTGGAAAGACTAAAGTGGACAAAGAATAGTGGAAAGACTAAAGTGGACAGACTATAGTGGAAAGACTAAAGTGGACAGACTAAAGTGGAAAGACTAAAGTTGAAAGACTAAAGTGGACAGACTATAGTGGAAAGACTATATTGGAAAGACTGTAGTGGACAGAATAAAGTGGAGACTATAGTGGAAAGACTAAAGTGGACAGAGAATGGTGGAAAGACTAAAGTGGACAGACTATAGTGGAAAGACTAAAGTGCAAAGACTAAAGTGGAAAGACTAAAGTGGAAAGACTAAAGTTGACAGACTATAGTGGAAAGACTATAGTGGAAAGACTAAAGTGGACAGACTAAAGTGGAAAGACTAAAGTGGAAAGACTAAAGTGGACAGACTATAGTGGAAAGACTATTTAGGAAAGACTGTAGTGGACAGAATAAAGTGGAGACTATAGTGGAAAGAATAAAGTGGAAAGACTAAAGTGGACAGAGATTAGTGGAAAGACTGTAGTGGACAGAATAAAGTGGAGACTATAGTGGAAAAACTAAAGTGGACAGAGAATAGTGGAAAGACTAAAGTGGAAAGACTATAGTGGAAAGACTATAGTGGAAAGACTGTAGTGGACTGAATAAAGTGGAGACTATAGTGGAAAGACTAAAGTGGGCAGAGAATAGTGGAAAGACTATAATGGACAGACTATAGTGGAAAGACTATAGTGGAAAGACTATAGAGGAAAGACTGTAGTGGACGAAATAAAGTGGAGACCATAGTGGAAAGACTAAAGTGGAAAGACTAAAGTTGGCAGACTATAGTGGAAAGACTGTAGTGGACAGAATAAAGTGGAGACTATAGTGGAAAGACTAAAGTGGACAGAGAATAGTGGAAAGACTAAAGTGGAAAGACTATAGTGGGAAGACTATAGTGGAAAGACTGTAGTGGACAGAATAAAGTGGAGAATATAGTGGAAAGACTAAAGTGGACAGAGAATAGTGGAAAGACTAAAGTGGACAGACTATAGTGGAAAGACTATAGTGGAAAGACTGTAGTGGACAGAATAAAGTGGAGACTATAGTGGAAAGACTAAAGTGGGCAGAGAATAGTGGAAAGACTAAAGTGGAAAGTCTAAAGTGGACAGACTATAGTGGAAAGACTATAGTGGAAAGACTATAGTGGAAAGACTGTAGTGGACAGAATGAAGTGGAGACTATAGTGGAAAGACTAAAGTGGAAAGACTAAAGTGGACAGACAATAGTGGAAAGACTATAGTGGAAAGACTGTAGTGGACAGAATAAAGTGGAGACTATAGTGGAAAGACTAAAGTGGACAGAGAATAGTGGAAAGACTAAAGTGGACAGACTATAGTGGAAAGACTATAGTGGAAATACTGTAGTGGACAGAATAAAGTGGAGACTATAGTGGAAAGACTAAAGTGGAAAGACTAAAGTGGACAGACTATAGTGGAAAGACTGAAATGGACAGACTAAAGTGGAAAAACTAAAGTGGAAAGACTAAAGTGGACAGACTAAAGTGGAAAGACTATAGTGGAAAGACTGTAGTGGACAGAATAAAGTGTAGACAATAGTGGAAAGACTAAAGTGGGCAGAGAATAGTGGAAAGACTAAAGTGGACAGACTATCGTGGAAAGACTATAGTGGAAAGACTGTAGTGGACGGAATAAAGTGGAGACTATAGTGGAAAGACTAAAGTGGAAAGACTAAAGTTGACAGACTATAGTGGAAAGACTATAGTGGAAAGACTATAGTAGAAAGGCTGTAGTGGACAGAATAAAGTGGAGACTATAGTGGAAAGACTAAAGTGGACAGAGAATAGTGGAAAGACTAAAGTGGACAGACTATGGTGGAAAGACTGTAGTGGACAGAATAAAGTCGAGACTATAGTGGAAAGACTAAAGTGGACAGAGAATAGTGGAAAGACTAAAGTGGAAAGAATGTAGTGGACAGAATAAAGTGGAGACTATAGTGGAAAGACTAAGGTGGAAAGACTAAAGTGGACCGACTATAGTGGAAAGACTGAAGTGGAAAGACTCAGTGGACAGACTAAAGTGTACACACTTAAGTGGACAGAATAAAGCGGAAAGACTAAAGTGGACCGACTAAAGTGGACGGACTAAAGTGGAAAAACTAAAGTGGAAAGACTAAAGTAGACAGACTATAGTGGAAAGACTATAGTGGAAAGACTGTAGTGGACAGAATAAAGTGGAGAGTATAGTGGAAAGACTGAAGTGGAAATACTCAGTGGACAGACTAAAGTGTACACACTGAAGTGGACAGAATAAAGTGGAAAGACTAAAGTGGACAGACAGTAGTGGAAAGACTAAAGTGGACAGACTAAAGTGGAAAAACTAAAGTGGAAAGACTAAAGTAGACAGAGAATAGTGGAAAGACAAAAGTGGACAGACTATAGTGGAAAGACTAAAGTGGACAGAGAATAGTTGAAAGACTAAAGTGGACAGACGATAGTGGAAAGACTATAGTGGAAAGACTATAGTGGACATAGTAAAGGGGAGACTATAGTGGAAAGACTAAAGTGGACAGAGAATAGTGGAAAGACTAAAGTGGAAAGAATTTAGTGGACAGAATAAAGTGGAGACTATAGTGGGAAGACTAAAGTGGAAAGACTAAAGTGGACAGACTATAGTGGAAAGACTGAAGTGGAAAGACTAAAGTGGAAAAACTAAAGTGGACAGACTAAAGTGGACAGACTATATTGGAAAGACTATAGTGGAAAGACTATAGTGGACAGAATAAAGTGGAGACTATAGCGGAAAGACTAAAGTGGAAAGACAAAAGTGGTCAGAGAATAGTGGAAAGACTAAATTGGACAGACTAAAGTGGAAAAACTAAAGTGGACAGACTAAAGTGTACACACTGAAGTGGATAGAATAAAGTGGGAAGACTAAAGTGGAAAGACTAAAGTGTACAGACTATAGTGGAAAGACTAAAGTGGACAGACTAAAGTGGAAAAACTAAAGTGGACAGACTAAAGTGGACAGACTATATTGGAAAGACTATAGTGGAAAGACTATAGTGGACAGAATAAAGTGGAGACTATAGTGGAAAGACTAAAGTGGAAAGACAAAAGTGGACAGAGAATAGTGGAAAGACTAAATTGGACAGACTATAGTGGAAAGACTGAAGTGGAAAGACTAAGTGGACAGAGAATAGTGGAAAGACTAAAGTGGACAGACTAAAGTGGACAGACTATAGTGGAAAAAATGTAGTGGACAGAATAAAGTGGAGACTATAGTGGAAAGACTAAAGTGGAGACTATAATAGAAAGACTAAAGTGGAAAGACTAAAGTGGACAAAGAATAGTGGAAAGACTAATGTGGACAGACTATAGTGGAAAGACTAAAGTGGACAGACTAAAGTGGAAAGACTAAAGTTGAAAGACTAAAGTGGACAGACTATAGTGGAAAGACTATATTGGAAAGACTGTAGTGGACAGAATAAAGTGGAGACTGTAGTGGAAAGACTAAAGTGGACAGAGAATAGTGGAAAGACTAAAGTAGCCAGACTATAGTGGAAAGACTAAAGTGCAAAGACTAAAGTGGAAAGACTAAAGTGGAAAGACTAAAGTGGACAGACTATAGTGGAAAGACTATAGTGGAAAGACTAAAGTGGACAGACTAAAGTGAAAAGACTAAAGTGGAAAGACTAAAGTGGACAGACTATAGTGGAAAGACTGTAGTGGAAAGACTGTAGTGGACAGAATAAAGTGGAGACTATAGTGGAAAGACTAAAGTAGAAAGACTAAAGTGGACAGAGATTAGTGGAAAGACTGTAGTGGACAGAATAAAGTGGAGACTATAGTGGAAAGACTAAAGTGGACAGAGAATAGTGGAAAGACTAAAGTGGACAGACTATAGTGGAAAGACTATAGTGGAAAGACTGTAGTGGACAGAATAAAGTGGACACTATAGTGGAAAGACAGTCTTTCCAATTTAGTCTTTCCACTATTCTCTGTCCACTTTAGTCTTTCCACTTTAGTCTTTCCACTATAGTCTTCACTTTATTCTGTCCACTACAGTCTTTCGACTATAGTCTGTCCACTATAGTCTGTCCACTTTAGTCTTTCCACTATTCTCTGTCCACTTTAGTCTTTCCACTATATTCTCCACTTTATTCTGTCCACTACAGTCTTTCCACTATAGTCTTTCCACTATAGTCTCCACTTTATTCTGTCCACTACAGTCTTTCCACTATAGTCTTTCCACTATAGTCTGTCCACTTTAGTCTTTCCACTTTAGTTTTTCCACTTTAGTCTGTCCACTTCAGTCTTTCAACTATAGTCTGTCCACTTTAGTCTTTCCACTATAGTCTCCACTTTATTCTGTCCACTACAGTCTTTCCAATTTAGTCTTTCCACTATTCTCTGTCCACTTTAGTCTTTCCACTTTAGTCTTTCCACTATAGTCTCCACTTTATTCTGTCCACTACAGTCTTTCGACTATAGTCTGTCCACTTTAGTCTTTCCACTATATTCTCCACTCTATTCTGTCCACTACAGTCTTTCCACTATTGTCTTTCCACTATAGTCTCCACTTTATTCTGTCCACTACAGTTTTTCCACTATAGTCTTTCCACTATAGTCTGTCCACTTTAGTCTTTCCACTTTAGTCTTACCACTATAGTCTCCACTTTATTCTGTCCTTTTATTTAGTCTGTCCACTGAGTCTTTCCACTTCAGTCTTTCCACTATAGTCTGTCCACTTTAGTCTTTCCACTTTAGTCTTTCCACTATAGTCTCCACTTTATTCTGTCCACTACAGTCTTTCCACTATAGTCTTTCCACTATAGTCTGTCCACTTTAGTCGTTCCACTATTCTCTGTCCACTACAGTCTTTCCACTATAGTCTGTCCACTTTAGTCTTTCCACTATTCTCTGTCCATTTTAGTCTTTCCACTATAGTCTCCACTTTATTCTGTCAACTACAGTCTTTCCACTATAGTCTTCCACTATAGTCTGTCCACTTTAGTCTTTCCACTTTAGTTTTTCCACTTTAGTCTTTCCACTATAGTCTGTCCACTTCAGTCACTTCCACTATTGTTTGTCCACTTTAGTCTTTCTACGTTAGTCTGTCCACTTTAGTGTTTCCACTATAGTCTGTCCACTTTAGTCTTTCCACTTTAAACTTTCCACTTTAGTCTGTCCACTTTAGTCTTTCCACTATAGTCTGTCCACTTTAATCTTTCCAATTTAGTCATTTCCACTATCGCCTGTCCACTATAGTCTGTCCACTTTAGCCTTTCAACTTTAGTCTTTCCACTTTAGTTTTCCACTTTAGTCTGTTCACTTTAGTGTTTCCACTTTAGTCTTTCCACTTAGTCTTTCCACTTCAGTCTTTCCACTATAGTCTGTCCACTTTAGTCTTTCCACTTTAGTCTTTCCACTTAGTCTTTCCACTTAAGTCTTTCCACTATAGTCTGTCCACTTTAGTCTTTCCACTTTAGTCTGTCCACTTTGGTCTGTCCACTTTAGTCTTTCCACTTTAGTAATTTCCACTATCGTCTGTCCACTTTAGTCTGTCCACTTAGTCTTTCCACTTCAGCCTTTCCAGTATAGTCTGTCCACTTTAGTCTTTCCACTTTAGTCTGTCCACTTTTGTCTTTCCACTTCAGTCATTTCCACTTTAGTCTTTCCACTTTAGTTTGTCCACTTTAGTGTTTACACTATAGTCTTTCCAATTTAGTCTTTCCACTTCAGTCTTTCCACTTTAGTCTTTCCACTTCAGTCTGTACACTTAAGTCTTTCCACTATAGTATTTCCACTATAGTCTGTCCATTATAGTCTTTCCACTTTAGTCTGTCCACTTAGTCGTTCCACTTCAGTCTTCCACTATAGTCTTTCCACTTTATTCTTTCCACTATAGCCTTTCAACTTTAGTCTTTCCACTTTAGTTTTCCACTTTAGTCTGTTCACTTTAGTGTTTCCACTTTAGTCTTTCCACTTAGTCTTTCCACTTCAGTCTTTCCACTATAGTCTGTCCACTTTAGTCTTTCCACTTTAGTCTTTCCACTTAGTCTTTCCACTTCAGTCTTTCCACTATAGTCTGTCCACTTTTTCTTTCCACTTTAGTCTTTCCACTTTAGTCTGTCCACTTTAGTCTTTCCACTTAAGGCTTTCCACTACAGTCTGTCCACTTTAGTCTTTCCACTTTAGTCTGTCCACTTTAGTCTGTCCACTTTAGTCTTTCCACTTCAGTCATTTCCACTTTAGTCTTTCCACTTTAGTTTGTCCATTTTAGTGTTTCCACTATAGTCTGTCCACTTTAGTCTTTCCACTATAGTCTTTCCACTTTAGTCTGTCCACTTAGTCTTTCCACTTCAGTCATTCCAGTATAGTCTGTCCACTTTAGTCTTTCCACTTGAGTCTGTCCACTTAGCCTTTCTACTTCAGTATTTTCACTATAGTCTGTCCACTTTAGTCTTTCCACTTTAGTCTGTCCACTTTAGTCTGTCCACTTTAGTCTTTCCACTTCAGTCATTTCCACTATCGTCTGTCCACTTTAGTCTTTCTACTTTAGTCTGTCCACTTTAGTGTTTCCACTATAGTCTGTCCACTTTAGTCTTTTCACTTTAGTCTTTCCACTTTATTCCATCCACTTCAGTGTGTACACTTTAGTCTGTCCACTGAGTCTTTCCACTATAGTCTGTCCACGTTAGTCTTTCCACTTTAGTCTTTCCACTATAGTCTCCACTTTATTCTGTCCACTACAGTCTTTCCACTTTAGTCTTTCCAATACTCTCTGTCCACTTTAGTCTTTCCACTATAGTCTCCACTTTATTCTGTCCACTACAGTCTTTCCACGATTGTCTTTCCACTATAGTATGTCCACTTTAGTCTTTCCATTTTAGTCTTTACACTATAGTCTCCACTTTATTCTGTCCACTACAGTCTTTCCACTTTCGTCTTTCCACTATTTTCTGTCCACTTTAGTGTTTCCACTATAGTCTCCACTTTATTCAGTCCACTACAGTCTTTCCACTATAGTCTTTCCACTATAGTCTGTCCACTTTAGTCTTTCCACTTTAGTCTTTCTACTTTAGTCTTCACTTTATTCTGTCCACTACAGTCTTTCCACTTTAGTCTTTCCACTATTCTCTGTCTACTTTCGTCTTTCCACTATAGTCTCCACTTTATTCTGTCCACTACAGTCTTTCCACTATAGTCTTTCCACTATAGTCTGTCCACTTTAGTCTGTCCACTTCAGTCCTTCCACTATTCTCTGTCCACTTTAGTCTTTCCACTATAGTCTCCACTTTTTTCTGTCCACTACAGTCTTTCCACTATAGTCTTTCCACTATAGTCTGTCCACCTTAGTCTTTCCACTTTAGTCTTTCCAGTATAGTCTCCACTTTATTCTGTCCACTAGAGTCTTTCCACTTTAGTCTTTCCACTTTAGTTTTTCCACTTTAGTCTGTCCACTTCAGTCTTTCAACTATAGTCTGTCCACTTTAGTCTTTCCACTATAGTCTCCACTTTATTCTGTCCACTACAGTCTTTCCAATTTAGTCTTTCCACTATTCTCTGTCCACTTTAGTCTTTCCACTTTAGTCTTTCCACTATAGTCTCCACTTTATTCTGTTCACTACAGTCTTTCGACTATAGTCTGTCCACTTTAGTCTTTCCACTATATTCTCCACTCCATTCTGTCCACTACAGTCTTTCCACTATTGTCTTTCCACTATAGTCTCCACTTTATTCTGTCCACTACAGTTTTTCCACTATAGTCTTTCCACTATAGTCTGTCCACTTTAGTCTTTCCACTTTAGTCTTACCACTATAGTCTCCACTTAATTCTGTCCTTTTATTTAGTCTGTCCACTGAGTCTTTCCACTTCAGTCTTTCCACTATAGTCTGTCCACTTTAGTCTTTCCACTTTAGTCTTTCCACTATAGTCTCCACTTTATTCTGTCCACTACAGTCTTTCCACTATAGTCTTTCCACTATAGTCTGTCCACTTTAGTCTTTCCACTATAGTCTCCACTTTATTCTGTCCACTACAGTTTTTCCACTTTCGTCTTTCCAATACTCTCTGTCCACCTTAGTCTTTCCACTCTAGTCTTTCCACTATAGTCTCCACTTTATTCTGTTCACTACAGTCTTTCCACTATTGTCTTTCCACTATAGTCTGTCCACTTTAGTCTTTCCACTATAGTCTCCACTTTATTCTGTCCACTACAGTCTTTCCACTATAGTCTTTCCACAATAATCTGTCCACTTTAGTCTTTCGACTTTAGTTTTTCCACTTTAGTCTGTCCACTTTAGACTTTCCACTTTAGTCTGTCCACTTTAGTCTTTCCATTTTAGTCTTTCCACTATAGTCTCCACTTTATTCTGTCCACTACAGTCTTTCCACTTTCGTCTTTCCATTATTCTCTGTCCACTTTAGTGTTTCCACTTTAGTCTTTCTACTTTAGTCTCCACTTTATTCTGTCCACTACAGTCTTTCCACTTTAGTCTTTCCACAATTCTCTGTCCCCTTTCGTCTTTCCACTATAGTCTCCACTTTATTCTGTCCTCTACAGTCTTTCCACTATAGTCTTTCCACTATAGTCTCTCCACTTTAGTCTTTCCACTTTAGTCTTTCCACTTTAGTCTGTCCACTTTAGTCTTTCCACTTTAGTTTTTCCACTTTAGTCCGTCCACTTTAGACTTTCCACTATAGTCTATCCACTTTAGTTTTTCCACTTTAGTCTGTCCACTTTAGACTTTCCACTTTAGTCTGTCCACTTTAGTCTTTCCATTTTAGTCTTTCCACTATAGTCTCCACTTTATTCTGTCCACTACAGTCTTTCCACTTTCGTCTTTCCACTATTCTCTGTCCACTTTAGTGTTTCCACTTTAGTCTTTCTACTTTAGTCTCCACTTTATTCTGTCCACTACAGTCTTTCCACTTTAGTCTTTCCACTATTCTCTGTCCCCTTTCGTCTTTCCACTATAGTCTCCACTTTATTCTGTCCACTACAGTCTTTCCACTATAGTCTTTCCACTATAGTCTCTCCACTTTAGTCTTTCCACTTTAGTCTTTCCACTTTAGTCTGTCCACTTTAGTCTTTCCACTTTAGTTTTTCCACTTTAGTCCGTCCACTTTAGACTTTCCACTATAGTCTATCCACTTTAGTCTTTCCACTTTAGTCTTTCCACTTTATTCTGTCCACTTCAGCGTGTACACTTTAGTCTGTCCACTGAGTCTTTCCACTTCAGTCTTTCCACTATAGTCTGTCCAATTTAGTCTTTCCACTTTAGTCTTTCCACTATAGTCTCCACTTTATTCTGTCCACTACAGTCTTTCCAATTTAGTCTTTTCACTATTCTCTGTCCACTTTAGTCTTTCCACTATAGTCTCCACTTTATTCTGTCCACTATAGTCTTTCCACTGTAGTCTGTCCACTTTAGTCTTTCCACTATTCTCTGTCCCCTTTAGTCTTTCCACTATAGTTTCCACTTTATTCTTTCCACTACAGTCTTTCCACTATAGTCTTTCCACTATAGTCTGTCCACTTCAGTCTTTCCACTTTAGTTTTTCCACTTTAGTCTGTCCACTTCAGTCTTTCCACTATAGTCTGTCCACTTTAGTCTTTCCACTTTAGTCTTTCCACTATAGTCTCTACTTTATTCTGTCCACTACACTCTTTCCACTATAGTCTTTCCACTATGGTCTATCTACTTTAGTCTTTCCACTATTCTCTGTCCACTTTAGTCTTTCCACTATCGTCTCCACTTTATTCTGTCCACTATAGTCTTTCCACTGTAGTCTGTCCACTTTAGTCTTTCCACTATTCTCTGTCCACTTTAGTCTTTCCACTATAGTCTCTTTTTATTCTGTCCACTACAGTCTTTCCATTTTAGTCTTTCCACTATTCTCTGTCCACTTTAGTCTTTCCACTTTAGTCTCTCCACTATAGTCTCCACTTTATTCTCTCCACTACAGTCTTTCCACTATAGTTTTTCCACTTTAGTCTTTCAACTATAGTCTGTCCACTTTAGTCTGTCCACTACAGTCTTTCCACTTTAGTCTTTCCACTATTCTCTGTCCACTTTAGTCTTTCCACTATACTCTCCACTTTATTCTGTCCACTAAAGTCTTTCCACTATAGTCTGTCCACTTTAGTCTTTCCACTTTAGTCTTTCCACCTTAGTCTGTCCACTTTAGTCTTTCCACTATAGTCCGTCCACTTTCGTCTTTCCACTATTCTCTGTCCACTTTAGTCTTTCCACTATAGCCTCCACTTTATTCTGTCCACTACAGTCTTTCCACTATAGTCTTTCCACTATAGTCTGTCCACTTTAGTCTTTTCACTTTAATCTTTCCACTTTAGTCTGTCCACATTAGTCTTTCCACTATAGTCTGTCCACTTTAGTCTTTCCACTTTAGTCTTTCAAATTTAATCTTTCCACTTCAGTGTGTACACTTTAGTCTGTCCACTGAGTCTTTCCACTATAGTCTGTCCACTTTAGTCTTTCCACTTTAGTCTTTCCATTATAGTCTCCACTTTATTCTGTTCACTACAGTCTTTCCACTTTAGTCTTTCCAATACTCTCTGTCCTCTTTAGTCTTTCCACTTTAGTCTTTCCACTATAGTCTCCACTTTATTCTGTTCACTACAGTTTTTCCACTATAGTCTTTCCACTATAGTCTGTCCACTTTAGTCTTTCCACTATTCTCTGTCCACTTTATTCTTTCCACTATAGTCTCCACTTTATTCTGTCCACTATAGTCTTTCCACTATAGTCTTTCCACTTTAGTTTTTCCACTTTAGTCTTTCCACTATAGTCTGTCCACTTTAGTCTTTCCACTATTCTCTGTCCACTTTAGTCTTTCCACAGAATAAAGTGGACACTATAGTGGAAAGACAGTCTTTCCAATTTAGTCTTTCCACTATTCTCTGTCCACTTTAGTCTTTCCACTTTAGTCTTTCCACTATAGTCTTCACTTTATTCTGTCCACTACAGTCTTTCGACTATAGTCTGTCCACTATAGTCTGTCGCTTTAGTCTTTCCACTATTCTCTGTCCACTTTAGTCTTTCCACTATATTCTCCACTTTATTCTGTCCACTACAGTCTTTCCACTATAGTCTTTCCACTATAGTCTCCACTTTATTCTGTCCACTACAGTCTTTCCACTATAGTCTTTCCACTATAGTCTGTCCACTTTAGTCTTTCCACTTTAGTTTTTCCACTTTAGTCTGTCCACTTCAGTCTTTCAACTATAGTCTGTCCACTTTAGTCTTTCCACTATAGTCTCCACTTTATTCTGTCCACTACAGTCTTTCCAATTTAGTCTTTCCACTATTCTCTGTCCACTTTAGTCTTTCCACTTTAGTCTTTCCACTATAGTCTCCACTTTATTCTGTCCACTACAGTCTTTCGACTATAGTCTGTCCACTTTAGTCTTTCCACTATATTCTCCACTCTATTCTGTCCACTACAGTCTTTCCACTATTGTCTTTCCACTATAGTCTCCACTTTATTCTGTCCACTACAGTTTTTCCACTATAGTCTTTCCACTATAGTCTTTCCACTTTAGTCTTTCCACTTTAGTCTTACCACTATAGTCTCCACTTTATTCTGTCCTTTTATTTAGTCTGTCCACTGAGTCTTTCCACTTCAGTCTTTCCACTATAGTCTGTCCACTTTAGTCTTTCCACTTTAGTCTTTCCACTATAGTCTCCACTTTATTCTGTCCACTACAGTCTTTCCACTATAGTCTTTCCACTATAGTCTGTCCACTTTAGTCTTTCCACTATTCTCTGTCCACTACAGTCTTTCCACTATAGTCTGTCCACTTTAGTCTTTCCACTATTCTCTGTCCACTTTAGTCTTTCCACTATAGTCTCCACTTTATTCTGTCAACTACAGTCTTTCCACTATAGTCTTCCACTATAGTCTGTCCACTTTAGTCTTTCCACTTTAGTTTTTCCACTTTAGTCTTTCCACTATAGTCTGTCCACTTCAGTCACTTCCACTATCGTTTGTCCACTTTAGTCTTTCTACGTTAGTCTGTCCACTTTAGTGTTTCCACTATAGTCTGTCCACTTTAGTCTTTCCACTTTAAACTTTCCACTTTAGTCTGTCCACTTTAGTCTTTCCACTATAGTCTGTCCACTTTAATCTTTCCAATTTAGTCATTTCCACTATCGCCTGTCAACTATAGTCTGTCCACTTTAGCCTTTCAACTTTAGTCTTTCCACTTTAGTTTTCCACTTTAGTCTGTTCACTTTAGTGTTTCCACTTTAGTCTTTCCACTTAGTCTTTCCACTTCAGTCTTTCCACTATAGTCTGTCCACTTTAGTCTTTCCACTTTAGTCTTTCCACTTAGTCTTTCCACTTAAGTCTTTCCACTATAGTCTGTCCACTTTAGTCTTTCCACTTTAGTCTGTCCACTTTGGTCTGTCCACTTTAGTCTTTCCACTTTAGTAATTTCCACTATCGTCTGTCCACTTTAGTCTGTCCACTTAGTCTTTCCACTTCAGCCTTTCCAGTATAATCTGTCCACTTTAGTCTTTCCACTTTAGTCTGTCCACTTTTGTCTTTCCACTTCAGTCATTTCCACTTTAGTCTTTCCACTTTAGTTTGTCCACTTTAGTGTTTACACTATAGTCTGTCCAATTTAGTCTTTCCACTTCAGTCTTTCCACTTTAGTCTTTCCACTTCAGTCTGTACACTTAAGTCTTTCCACTATAGTATTTCCACTATAGTCTGTCCATTATAGTCTTTCCACTTTAGTCTGTCCACTTAGTCGTTCCACTTCAGTCTTCCACTATAGTCTTTCCACTTTATTCTTTCCACTATAGCCTTTCAACTTTAGTCTTTCCACTTTAGTTTTCCACTTTAGTCTGTTCACTTTAGTGTTTCCACTTTAGTCTTTCCACTTAGTCTTTCCACTTCAGTCTTTCCACTATAGTCTGTCCACTTTAGTCTTTCCACTTTAGTCTTTCCACTTAGTCTTTCCACTTCAGTCTTTCCACTATAGTCTGTCCACTTTTTCTTTCCACTTTAGTCTTTCCACTTTAGTCTGTCCACTTTAGTCTTTCCACTTAAGTCTTTCCACTACAGTCTGTCCACTTTAGTCTTTCCACTTTAGTCTGTCCACTTTAGTCTGTCCACTTTAGTCTTTCCACTTCAGTCATTTCCACTTTAGTCTTTCCACTTTAGTTTGTCCATTTTAGTGTTTCCACTATAGTCTGTCCACTTTAGTCTTTCCACTATAGTCTTTCCACTTTAGTCTGTCCACTTAGTCTTTCCACTTCAGTCATTCCAGTATAGTCTGTCCACTTTAGTCTTTCCACTTGAGTCTGTCCACTTAGCCTTTCTACTTCAGTATTTTCACTATAGTCTGTCCACTTTAGTCTTTCCACTTTAGTCTGTCCACTTTAGTCTGTCCACTTTAGTCTTTCCACTTCAGTCATTTCCACTATCGTCTGTCCACTTTAGTCTTTCTACTTTAGTCTGTCCACTTTAGTGTTTCCACTATAGTCTGTCCACTTTAGTCTTTTCACTTTAGTCTTTCCACTTTATTCCATCCACTTCAGTGTGTACACTTTAGTCTGTCCACTGAGTCTTTCCACTATAGTCTGTCCACGTTAGTCTTTCCACTTTAGTCTTTCCACTATAGTCTCCACTTTATTCTGTCCACTACAGTCTTTCCACTTTAGTCTTTCCAATACTCTCTGTCCACTTTAGTCTTTCCACTATAGTCTCCACTTTATTCTGTCCACTACAGTCTTTCCACGATTGTCTTTCCACTATAGTATGTCCACTTTAGTCTTTCCATTTTAGTCTTTACACTATATTCTCCACTTTATTCTGTCCACTACAGTCTTTCCACTTTCGTCTTTCCACTATTTTCTGTCCACTTTAGTGTTTCCACTATAGTCTCCACTTTATTCAGTCCACTACAGTCTTTCCACTATAGTCTTTCCACTATAGTCTGTCCACTTTAGTCTTTCCACTTTAGTCTTTCTACTTTAGTCTTCACTTTATTCTGTCCACTACAGTCTTTCCACTTTAGTCTTTCCACTATTCTCTGTCTACTTTCGTCTTTCCACTATAGTCTCCACTTTATTCTGTCCACTACAGTCTTTCCACTATAGTCTTTCCACTATAGTCTGTCCACTTTAGTCTGTCCACTTCAGTCCTTCCACTATTCTCTGTCCACTTTAGTCTTTCCACTATAGTCTCCACTTTTTTCTGTCCACTACAGTCTTTCCACTATAGTCTTTCCACTATAGTCTGTCCACCTTAGTCTTTCCACTTTAGTCTTTCCAGTATAGTCTCCACTTTATTCTGTCCACTACAGTCTTTCCACTTTAGTCTTTCCACTTTAGTTTTTCCACTTTAGTCTGTCCACTTCAGTCTTTCAACTATAGTCTGTCCACTTTAGTCTTTCCACTATAGTCTCCACTTTATTCTGTCCACTACAGTCTTTCCAATTTAGTCTTTCCACTATTCTCTGTCCACTTTAGTCTTTCCACTTTAGTCTTTCCACTATAGTCTCCACTTTATTCTGTTCACTACAGTCTTTCGACTATAGTCTGTCCACTTTAGTCTTTCCACTATATTCTCCACTCTATTCTGTCCACTACAGTCTTTCCACTATTGTCTTTCCACTATAGTCTCCACTTTATTCTGTCCACTACAGTTTTTCCACTATAGTCTTTCCACTATAGTCTGTCCACTTTAGTCTTTCCACTTTAGTCTTACCACTATAGTCTCCACTTTATTCTGTCCTTTTATTTAGTCTGTCCACTGAGTCTTTCCACTTCAGTCTTTCCACTATAGTCTGTCCACTTTAGTCTTTCCACTTTAGTCTTTCCACTATAGTCTCCACTTTATTCTGTCCACTACAGTCTTTCCACTATAGTCTTTCCACTATAGTCTGTCCACTTTAGTCTTTCCACTATAGTCTCCACTTTATTCTGTCCACTACAGTTTTTCCACTTTCGTCTTTCCAATACTCTCTGTCCACCTTAGTCTTTCCACTCTAGTCTTTCCACTATAGTCTCCACTTTATTCTGTTCACTACAGTCTTTCCACTATTGTCTTTCCACTATAGTCTGTCCACTTTAGTCTTTCCACCATTCTATGTCCACTTTAGTCTTTCCGATATAGTCTCAACTTTATTCTGTCCACTACAGTCTTTCCACTATAGTCTTTCCACTATATTCTGTCCACTTTAGTCTTTCCACTTTAGTTTTTCCACTTTAGTATTTCCACTAGAGTCTGTCCACTTTAGTCTTTCCACTATTCTCTGCCCACTTTAGTCTTTCCACTATAGTCTCCACTTTATTCTGTCCACTACAGTCTTTCCACTATAGTCTTTCCACAATAATCTGTCCACTTTAGTCTTTCGACTTTAGTTTTTCCACTTTAGTCTGTCCACTTTAGACTTTCCACTTTAGTCTGTCCACTTTAGTCTTTCCATTTTAGTCTTTCCACTATAGTCTCCACTTTATTCTGTCCACTACAGTCTTTCCACTTTCGTCTTTCCACTATTCTCTGTCCACTTTAGTGTTTCCACTTTAGTCTTTCTACTTTAGTCTCCACTTTATTCTGTCCACTACAGTCTTTCCACTTTAGTCTTTCCACTATTCTCTGTCCCCTTTCGTCTTTCCACTATAGTCTCCACTTTATTCTGTCCACTACAGTCTTTCCACTATAGTCTTTCCACTATAGTCTCTCCACTTTAGTCTTTCCACTTTAGTCTTTCCACTTTAGTCTGTCCACTTTCGTCTTTCCACTATTCTCTGTCCACTTTAGTGTTTCCACTTTAGTCTTTCTACTTTAGTCTCCACTTTATTCTGTCCACTACAGTCTTTCCACTTCAGTCTTTCCACTATAGTCTGTCCAATTTAGTCTTTCCACTTTAGTCTTTCCACTATAGTCTCCACTTTATTCTGTCCACTACAGTCTTTCCAATTTAGTCTTTTCACTATTCTCTGTCCACTTTAGTCTTTCCACTATAGTCTCCACTTTATTCTGTCCACTATAGTCTTTCCACTGTAGTCTGTCCACTTTAGTCTTTCCACTATTCTCTGTCCCCTTTAGTCTTTCCACTATAGTTTCCACTTTATTCTTTCCACTACAGTCTTTCCACTATAGTCTTTCCACTATAGTCTGTCCACTTCAGTCTTTCCACTTTAGTTTTTCCACTTTAGTCTGTCCACTTCAGTCTTTCCACTATAGTCTGTCCACTTTAGTCTTTCCACTTTAGTCTTTCCACTATAGTCTCTACTTTATTCTGTCCACTACACTCTTTCCACTATAGTCTTTCCACTATGGTCTATCTACTTTAGTATTTCCACTATTCTCTGTCCACTTTAGTCTTTCCACTATCGTCTCCACTTTATTCTGTCCACTATAGTCTTTCCACTGTAGTCTGTCCACTTTAGTCTTTCCACTATTCTCTGTCCACTTTAGTCTTTCCACTATAGTCTCCACTTTATTCTGTCCACTACAGTCTTTCCATTTTAGTCTTTCCACTATTCTCTGTCCACTTTAGTCTTTCCACTTTAGTCTCTCCACTATAGTCTCCACTTTATTCTCTCCACTACAGTCTTTCCACTATAGTTTTTCCACTTTAGTCTTTCAACTATAGTCTGTCCACTTTAGTCTGTCCACTACAGTCTTTCCACTTTAGTCTTTCCACTATTCTCTGTCCACTTTAGTCTTTCCACTATACTCTCCACTTTATTCTGTCCACTAAAGTCTTTCCACTATAGTCTGTCCACTTTAGTCTTTCCACTTTAGTCTTTCCACCTTAGTCTGTCCACTTTAGTCTTTCCACTATAGTCCGTCCACTTTCGCCTTTCCACTATTCTCTGTCCACTTTAGTCTTTCCACTATAGCCTCCACTTTATTCTGTCCACTAAAGTCTTTCCACTATAGTCTTTCCACTATAGTCTGTCCACTTTAGTCTTTTCACTTTAATCTTTCCACTTTAGTCTGTCCACATTAGTCTTTCCACTATAGTCTGTCCACTTTAGTCTTTCCACTTTAGTCTTTCAAATTTAATCTTTCCACTTCAGTGTGTACACTTTAGTCTGTCCACTGAGTCTTTCCACTATAGTCTGTCCACTTTAGTCTTTCCACTTTAGTCTTTCCATTATAGTCTCCACTTTATTCTGTTCACTAAAGTCTTTCCACTTTAGTCTTTCCAATACTCTCTGTCCTCTTTAGTCTTTCCACTTTAGTCTTTCCACTTTAGTCTTTCCACTTTAGTCTGTCCACTTTAGTCTTTCCACTATAGTCTGTCCACTTTAGTCTTTCCACTATTCTCTGTCCACTTTAGTCTTTCCACTATAGTCTCCACTTTATTCTGTCTTTCCACTATAGTCTGTCCAATTTCGTCTTTCCACTTTAGTCTTTCCACTATAGTCTCCACTTTATTCTGTCAACTTCAGTCTTTCCACTTTATTCTTTCCAATACTCTCTGTCCACTTTAGTCTTTTCACTATAGTCTCCACTTTATTCTGTCCACTACAGTCTTTCCACTATAGTCTTTCCACTATAGTCTGTCCACTTTAGTCTTTCCACTTTAGTCTTTCCACTATAGTCTCCACTTTATTCTGTTCACTACAGTCTTTCCACTTTCGTCTTTCCACTATTCTCTGTCCACTTTAGTCTCTCCACTATAGTCTTTCCACTTTATTCTGTCCACTACAGTCTTTCCACTATAGTCTTTCCACTTTAGTTTTTCCACTTTAGTCTTTCCACTATAGTCTGTCCACTATAGTCTGTCCACTACAGTCTTTCCAATTTAGTCTTTCCACTATTCTCTGTCCACTTTAGTCTTTCCACTATAGTCTCCACTTTATTCTGTCCACTATAGTCTTTCCACTGTAGTCTGCCCACTGAGTCTTTCCACTTCAGTCTTTCCACTATAGTCTGTCCAATTTAGTCTTTCCACTATAGTCTCCACTTTATTCGGTCCACTACAGTCTTTTCAATTTAGTCTTTCCAGTATTCTCTGTCCACTTTAGTCTTTCCACTATCGTCTCCACTTTATTCTGTCCACTATAGTCTTTCCACTGTAGTCTGTCCACTTTAGTCTTTCCACTATTCTCTGTCCACTTTAGTCTTTCCACTATAGTCTCCACTTTATTTTTTCCACTACAGTCTTTCCACTATAGTCTTTCCACTATAGTCTGTCCACTTTAGTCTTTCCACTTTAGTTTTTCCACTTTAGTCTGTCCACTTCAGTCTTTCCACTATAGTCTGTCCACTTTGGTCTTTCCACTTTAGTCTTTACACTACAGTCTCCACTTTATTCTGTCCACTAAACTCTTTCCACTATAGTCTTTCCACTATGGTCTATCTACTTTAGTCTTTCCACTATTCTCTGTCCACTTTAGTCTTTCCACTGTAGTCTCCACTTTATTCTGTCCACTACAGTCTTTCCATTTTAGTCTTTCCACTATTCTCTGTCCACTTTAGTCTTTCCACTTTAGTCTCTCCACTATAGCCTCCACTTTATTCTGTCCACTACAGTCTTTCCACTATAGTCTATCCACTATAGTCTGTCCACTTTAGTCTTTCCAATTTAATCTTTCCACTTTTGTCTGTCCACATTAGTCTTTCCACTATAGTCTGTCCACTTTAGTCTTTCCACTTTAGTCTTTCCAATTTAATCTTTCCACTTCAGTGTGTACACTTTAGTCTGTCCACTGAGTCTTTCCACTATAGTCTGTCCACTTTAGTTTTTCCACTTTAGTCTTTCCATTATAGTCTCCACTTTATTCTGTTCACTACAGTCTTTCCACTTTAGTCTTTCCAATACTCTCTGTCCACTTTAGTCTTTCCACTTTAGTCTTTCCACTATAGTCTTCACTTTATTCTGTTCACTACAGTCTTTCCACTATAGTCTTTCCACTATAGTCTGTCCACTTTAGTCTTTCCACTATTCTCTGTCCACTTTATTCTTTCCACTATAGTCTCCACTTTATTCTGTCCACTACAGTCTTTCCACTATAGTCTTTCCACTTTAGTTTTTCCACTTTAGTCTTTCAACTATAGTCTGTCCACTTTAGTCTTTCCACTATTCTCTGTCCACTTTAGTCTTTCCACTATAGTCTCCACTTTATTCTGTCTTTCCACTATAGTCTGTCCAATTTAGTCTTTCCACTTTAGTCTTTCCACTATAGTCTTTCCACTATAGTCTGTCCACTTTAGCCTTTCCACTTTAGTCTTTCCACTATAGTCTCCACTTTATTCTGTTCACTACAGTCTTTCCACTTTCGTCTTTCCACTATTCTCTGTCCACTTTAGTCTTTCCACTATAGTCTTTCCACTTTATTCTGTCCACTACAGTCTTTCCACTTTAGTTTTTCCACTTTAGTCTTTCCACTATAGTCTGTAACTTTAGTCTGTCCACTACAGTTTTTCCAATTTAGTCTTTCCACTATTCTCTGTCCACTTTAGTCTTTCCACTACAGTCTCCACTTTATTCTGTCCACTATAGTCTTTCCACTATAGTCTTTCCACTATAGTCTGTCCACTTTAGTCTTTCCACTTTAGTCTTTCCACTTTAGGCTGTCCACTTTAGTCTTTCCACTTTAGTCTGTCCACTTTAGTCTTTCCACTATAGTCTGTCCACTATAGTCTTTCCACTATAGTCTGTCCACTTTAGTCTTTCCACTATTCTCTGTCCACTTTAGTCTTTCCACTATAGTCTCCACTTTATTCTGTCCACTACAGTCTTTCCACTATAGTCTTTCCACTATAGTCTGTCCACTTTAGTCTTTCCACTATTCTCTGTCCACTTTAGTCTTTCCAATATAGTCTCCACTTTAGTCTTTCCACTTTAGTCTGTCCACTATAGTCTTTCCACTATAGTCTGTCCACTTTAGTCTTTCCACTATAGTCTCCACTTTATTCTGTCCACTACAGTATTTCCACTATAGTCTTTCCACTATAGTCTGTCAACTTTAGTCTTTCCACTATTCTCTCTCCACTTTAGTCTTTCCACTATAGTCTCCACTTTATTCTGTCCACTACAGTCTTTCCACTATGGTCTTTCCACTATAGTATGTCCACTTTAGTCTTTCCACTATTCTCTGTCCACTTTAGTCTTTCCACTATAGTCTCCACTTTATTCTGTCCACTACAGTCTTTCCACTATAGTCTTTCCACAATAATCTGTCCACTTTAGTCTTTCGACTTTAGTTTTTCCACTTTAGTCTGTCCACTTTAGACTTTCCACTTTAGTCTGTCCACTTTAGTCTTTCCATTTTAGTCTTTCCACTATAGTCTCCACTTTATTCTGTCCACTACAGTCTTTCCACTTTCGTCTTTCCACTATTCTCTGTCCACTTTAGTGTTTCCACTTTAGTCTTTCTACTTTAGTCTCCACTTTATTCTGTCCACTACAGTCTTTCCACTTTAGTCTTTCCACTATTCTCTGTCCCCTTTCGTCTTTCCACTATAGTCTCCACTTTATTCTGTCCACTACAGTCTTTCCACTATAGTCTTTCCACTATAGTCTCTCCACTTTAGTCTTTCCACTTTAGTCTTTCCACTTTAGTCTGTCCACTTTAGTCTTTCCACTTTAGTTTTTCCACTTTAGTCCGTCCACTTTAGACTTTCCACTATAGTCTATCCACTTTAGTCTTTCCACTTTAGTCTTTCCACTTTATTCTGTCCACTTCAGTCTGTACACTTTAGTCTGTCCACTGAGTCTTTCCACTTCAGTCTTTCCACTATAGTCTGTCCAATTTAGTCTTTCCACTTTAGTCTTTCCACTATAGTCTCCACTTTATTCTGTCCACTACAGTCTTTCCAATTTAGTCTTTCCACTTTAGTCTGTCCACTTTAGTCTTTCCACTTTAGTTTTTCCACTTTAGTCCGTCCACTTTAGACTTTCCACTATAGTCTATCCACTTTAGTCTTTCCACTTTAGTCTTTCCACTTTATTCTGTCCACTTCAGTCTGTACACTTTAGTCTGTCCACTGAGTCTTTCCACTTCAGTCTTTCCACTATAGTCTGTCCAATTTAGTCTTTCCACTTTAGTCTTTCCACTATAGTCTCCACTTTATTCTGTCCACTACAGTCTTTCCACTTTAGTCTTTCCACTTTAGTCTGTCCACTTTAGTCTTTCCACTTTAGTTTTTCCACTTTAGTCCGTCCACTTTAGACTTTCCACTATTGTCTATCCACTTTAGTCTTTCCACTTTAGTCTTTCCACTTTATTCTGTCCACTTCAGTCTGTACACTTTAGTCTGTCCACTGAGTCTTTCCACTTCAGTCTTTCCACTATAGTCTGTCCAATTTAGTCTTTCCACTTTAGTCTTTCCACTATAGTCTCCACTTTATTCTGTCCACTACAGTCTTTCCAATTTAGTCTTTTCACTATTCTCTGTCCACTTTAGTCTTTCCACTATAGTCTCCACTTTATTCTTTCCACTATAGTCTTTCCACTGTAGTCTGTCCACTTTAGTCTTTCCACTATTCTCTGTCCCCTTTAGTCTTTCCACTATAGTTTCCACTTTATTCTTTCCACTACAGTCTTTCCACTATAGTCTTTCCACTATAGTCTGTCCACTTCAGTCTTTCCACTTTAGTTTTTCCACTTTAGTCTGTCCACTTCAGTCTTTCCACTATAGTCTGTCCACTTTAGTCTTTCCACTTTAGTCTTTCCACTATAGTCTCTACTTTATTCTGTCCACTACACTCTTTCCACTATAGTCTTTCCACTATGGTCTATCTACTTTAGTCTTTCGACTATTCTCTGTCCACTTTAGTCTTTCCACTATCGTCTCCACTTTATTCTGTCCACTATAGTCTTTCCACTGTAGTCTGTCCACTTTAGTCTTTCCACTATTCTCTGTCCACTTTAGTCTTTCCACTATAGTCTCCACTTTATTCTGTCCACTACAGTCTTTCCATTTTAGTCTTTCCACTATTCTCTGTCCACTTTAGTCTTTCCACTTTAGTCTCTCCACTATAGTCTCCACTTTATTCTCTCCACTACAGTCTTTCCACTATAGTTTTTCCACTTTAGTCTTTCAACTATAGTCTGTCCACTTTAGTCTGTCCACTACAGTCTTTCCACTTTAGTCTTTCCACTATTCTCTGTCCACTTTAGTCTTTCCACTATACTCTCCACTTTATTCTGTCCACTAAAGTCTTTCCACTATAGTCTGTCCACTTTAGTCTTTCCACTTTAGTCTTTCCACCTTAGTCTGTCCACTTTAGTCTTTCCACTATAGTCCGTCCACTTTCGCCTTTCCACTATTCTCTGTCCACTTTAGTCTTTCCACTATAGCCTCCACTTTATTCTGTCCACTACAGTCTTTCCACTATAGTCTTTCCACTATAGTCTGTCCACTTTAGTCTTTTCACTTTAATCTTTCCACTTTAGTCTGTCCACATTAGTCTTTCCACTATAGTCTGTCCACTTTAGTCTTTCCACTTTAGTCTTTCAAATTTAATCTTTCCACTTCAGTGTGTACACTTTAGTCTGTCCACTGAGTCTTTCCACTATAGTCTGTCCACTTTAGTCTTTCCACTTTAGTCTTTCCATTATAGTCTCCACTTTATTCTGTTCACTACAGTCTTTCCACTTTAGTCTTTCCAATACTCTCTGTCCTCTTTAGTCTTTCCACTTTAGTCTTTCCACTATAGTCTCCACTTTATTCTGTTCACTACAGTTTTTCCACTATAGTCTTTCCACTATAGTCTGTCCACTTTAGTCTTTCCACTATTCTCTGTCCACTTTATTCTTTCCACTATAGTCTCCACTTTATTCTGTCCACTATAGTCTTTCCACTATAGTCTTTCCACTATAGTTTTTCCACTTTAGTCTTTCCACTATAGTCTGTCCACTTTAGTCTTTCCACTATTCTCTGTCCACTTTAGTCTTTCCACTATAGTCTCCACTTTATTCTGTTCACTACAGTCTTTCCACTTTAGTCTTTCCAATACTCTCTGTCCACTGTAGTCTTTCTACTTTAGTCTTTCCACTATTCTCTGTCCACTTTAGTCTTTCCACTATACTCTCCACTTTATTCTGTCCACTACAGTCTTTCCACTATAGTCTTTCCACTATAGTCTGTCCACTTTAGTCTGTCCACTTTGGTCTTTCCACTATTCTCTGTCCACTTTAGTCTTTCCACTATACTCACCACTTTATTCTGTCCACTACAGTCTTTACACTATAGTTTTTCCACTATAGTCTGTCCACTTTAGTCTTTCCACTATAGTCTCCACTTTATTCTGTCCACTACAGTCTTTCCACTGTAGTCTGTCCACTTTAGTCTTTCCACTATTCTCTGTCCACTTTAGTCTTTCCACTATAGTCTCCACTTTATTCTGTCCACTACAGTCTTTCCATTTTAGTCTTTCCACTATTCTCTGTCCACTTTAGTCTTTCCACTTTAGTCTCTCCACTATAGTCTCCACTTTATTCTCTCCACTACAGTCTTTCCACTATAGTTTTTCCACTTTAGTCTTTCAACTATAGTCTGTCCACTTTAGTCTGTCCACTACAGTCTTTCCACTTTAGTCTTTCCACTATTCTCTGTCCACTTTAGTCTTTCCACTATACTCTCCACTTTATTCTGTCCACTAAAGTCTTTCCACTATGGTCTGTCCACTTTAGTCTTTCCACTTTAGTCTTTCCACCTTAGTCTGTCCACTTTAGTCTTTCCACTATAGTCCGTCCACTTTCGCCTTTCCACTATTCTCTGTCCACTTTAGTCTTTCCACTATAGCCTCCACTTTATTCTGTCCACTACAGTCTTTCCACTATAGTCTTTCCACTATAGTCTGTCCACTTTAGTCTTTTCACTTTAATCTTTCCACTTTAGTCTGTCCACATTAGTCTTTCCACTATAGTCTGTCCACTTTAGTCTTTCCACTTTAGTCTTTCAAATTTAATCTTTCCACTTCAGTGTGTACACTTTAGTCTGTCCACTGAGTCTTTCCACTATAGTCTGTCCACTTTAGTCTTTCCACTTTAGTCTTTCCATTATAGTCTCCACTTTATTCTGTTCACTACAGTCTTTCCACTTTAGTCTTTCCAATACTCTCTGTCCTCTTTAGTCTTTCCACTTTAGTCTTTCCACTATAGTCTCCACTTTATTCTGTTCACTACAGTTTTTCCACTATAGTCTTTCCACTATAGTCTGTCCACTTTAGTCTTTCCACTATTCTCTGTCCACTTTATTCTTTCCACTATAGTCTCCACTTTATTCTGTCCACTATAGTCTTTCCACTATAGTTTTTCCACTATAGTTTTTCCACTTTAGTCTTTCCACTATAGTCTGTCCACTTTAGTCTTTCCACTATTCTCTGTCCACTTTAGTCTTTCCACTATAGTCTCCACTTTATTCTGTTCACTACAGTCTTTCCACTTTAGTCTTTCCAATACTCTCTGTCCACTTTAGTCTTTCTACTTTAGTCTTTCCACTATTCTCTGTCCACTTTAGTCTTTCCACTATACTCTCCACTTTATTCTGTCCACTACAGTCTTTCCACTATAGTCTTTCCACTATAGTCTGTCCACTTTAGTCTGTCCACTTTGGTCTTTCCACTATTCTCTGTCCACTTTAGTCTTTCCACTATACTCACCACTTTATTCTGTCCACTACAGTCTTTACACTATAGTTTTTCCACTATAGTCTGTCCACTTTAGTCTTTCCACTATAGTCTCCACTTTATTCTGTTCACTACAGTCTTTCCACTTTCGTCTTTCCACTATTCTCTGTCCACTTTAGTCTTTCCACTATAGTCTTTCCACTTTATTCTGTCCACTACAGTCTTTCCACTATAGTCTTTCCACTATAGTCTGTCCACTTTAGTCTTTCCACTTTAGTCTTTCCACTTTAGTCTTTCCACTATAGTCTTTCCACTATTCTCTGTCCACTTTAGTCTTTCCACTTTAGTCTTTCCACTATAGTCTCCACTTTATTCTTTACACTACAGTCTTTCCACTATAGTCTTTCCACTATAGTCTGTCGACTTGAGTCTTTCCACTTTAGTCTTTCCACTTTAGTCTGTCCACTTTAGTCTTTCCACTATAGTCTGTCCACTTTAGTCTTTCCACTATTCTCTGTCCACTTTAGTCTTTCCACTATAGTCTCCACTTTATTCTGTCTTTCCACTATAGTCTGTCCAATTTCGTCTTTCCACTTTAGTCTTTCCACTATAGTCTCCACTTTATTCTGTCAACTACAGTCTTTCCACTTTATTCTTTCCAATACTCTCTGTCCACTTTAGTCTTTTCACTATAGTCTCCACTTTATTCTGTCCACTACAGTCTTTCCACTATAGTCTTTCCACTATAGTCTGTCCACTTTAGTCTTTCCACTTTAGTCTTTCCACTATAGTCTCCACTTTATTCTGTTCACTACAGTCTTTCCACTTTCGTCTTTCCACTATTCTCTGTCCACTTTAGTCTCTCCACTATAGTCTTTCCACTTTATTCTGTCCACTACAGTCTTTCCACTATAGTCTTTCCACTTTAGTTTTTCCACTTTAGTCTTTCCACTATAGTCTGTCCACTATAGTCTGTCCACTACAGTCTTTCCAATTTAGTCTTTCCACTATTCTCTGTCCACTTTAGTCTTTCCACTATAGTCTCCACTTTATTCTGTCCACTATAGTCTTTCCACTGTAGTCTGCCCACTGAGTCTTTCCACTTCAGTCTTTCCACTATAGTCTGTCCAATTTAGTCTTTCCACTTTAGTCTTTCCACTATAGTCTCCACTTTATTCTGTCCACTACAGTCTTTCCAATTTAGTCTTTCCAGTATTCTCTGTCCACTTTAGTCTTTCCACTATCGTCTCCACTTTATTCTGTCCACTATAGTCTTTCCACTGTAGTCTGTCCACTTTAGTCTTTCCACTATTCTCTGTCCACTTTAGTCTTTCCACTATAGTCTCCACTTTATTTTTTCCACTACAGTCTTTCCACTATAGTCTTTCCACTATAGTCTGTCCACTTTAGTCTTTCCACTTTAGTTTTTCCACTTTAGTCTGTCCACTTCAGTCTTTCCACTATAGTCTGTCCACTTTAGTAATTCCACTTTAGTCTTTACACTACAGTCTCCACTTTATTCTGTCCACTAAACTCTTTCCACTATAGTCTTTCCACTATGGTCTATCTACTTTAGTCTTTCCACTATTCTCTGTCCACTTTAGTCTTTCCACTGTAGTCTCCACTTTATTCTGTCCACTACAGTCTTTCCATTTTAGTCTTTCCACTATTCTCTGTCCACTTTAGTCTTTCCACTTTAGTCTCTCCACTATAGCCTCCACTTTATTCTGTCCACTACAGTCTTTCCACTATAGTCTATCCACTATAGTCTTTCCACTTTTGTCTGTCCACATTAGTCTTTCCACTATAGTCTGTCCACTTTAGTCTTTCCACTTTAGTCTTTCCAATTTAATCTTTCCACTTCAGTGTGTACACTTTAGTCTGTCCACTGAGTCTTTCCACTATAGTCTGTCCACTTAGTCTTTCCACTTTTGTCTTTCCATTATAGTCTCCACTTTATTCTGTTCACTACAGTCTTTCCACTTTAGTCTTTCCAATACTCTCTGTCCACTTTAGTCTTTCCACTTTAGTCTTTCCACTATAGTCTTCACTTTATTCTGTTCACTACAGTCTTTCCACTATAGTCTTTCCACTATAGTCTGTCCACTTTAGTCTTTCCACTACTCTCTGTCCACTTTATTCTTTCCACTATAGTCTCCACTTTATTCTGTCCACTACAGTCTTTCCACTATAGTCTTTCCACTTTAGTTTTTCCACTTTAGTCTTTCCACTATAGTCTGTCCACTTTAGTCTTTCCACTATTCTCTGTCCACTTTAGTCTTTCCACTATAGTCTCCACTTTATTCTGTCTTTCCACTATAGTCTGTCCAATTTAGTCTTTCCACTTTAGTCTTTCCACTATAGTCTTTCCACTATAGTCTGTCCACTTTAGCCTTTCCACTTTAGTCTTTCCACTATAGTCTCCACTTTATTCTGTTCACTACAGTCTTTCCACTTTCGTCTTACCACTATTCTCTGTCCACTTTAGTCTTTCCACTATAGTCTTTCCACTTTATTCTGTCCACTACAGTCTTTCCACTTTAGTTTTTCCACTTTAGTCTTTCCACTATAGTCTGTAACTTTAGTCTGTCCACTACAGTTTTTCCAATTTAGTCTTTCCACTATTCTCTGTCCACTTTAGTCTTTCCACTACAGTCTCCACTTTATTCTGTCCACTATAGTCTTTCCACTGTAGTCTGTCCACTGAGTCTTTCCACTTCAGTCTTTCCACTATAGTCTGTCCAATTTAGTCTTTCCACTTTAGTCTTTCCACTATAGTCTCCACTTTATTCTGTCCACTACAGTCTTTCCAATTTAGTCTTTCCACTATTCTCTGTCCACTTTAGTCTTTCCACTATCGTCTCCACTTTATTCTGTCCACTATAGTCTTTCCACTGTAGTCTGTCCACTTTAGTCTTTCCACTATTCTCTGTCCATTTTAGTCGTTCCACTATAGTCTCCACTTTATTCTGTCCACTACAGTCTTTCCACTATAATCTGTCCACTTTAGTCTTTCCACTTTAGTCTTTCCACCTTAGTCTGTCCACTTTAGTCTTTCCACAATAGTCTGTCCACTTTCGTCTTTCCACTATTCTCTGTCCACTTTAGTCTTTCCACTTTAGTCTTTCCACTACAGCCTCCACTTTATTCTGTCCACTACAGTCTTTCCACTATAGTCTTTCCACTATAGTCTGTCCACTTTAGTCTTTCCACTTTAATCTTTCCACTTTAGTCTGTCCACATTAGTCTTTCCACTATAGTCTCTCCACTTTAGTCTTTCCACATTAGTCTTTCCAATTTAATCTTTCCACTTCAGTGTCTACACTTTAGTCTGTCCACTGAGTCTTTCCACTATAGTCTGTCCACTTTAGTCTTTCCACTTTAGTCTTTCCATTATAGTCTCCACCTTATTCTGTTCACTACAGTCTTTCCACTTTAGTCTTTCCAATACTCTCTGTCCACTTTAGTCTTTCCACTTTAGTCTTTCCACTATAGTCTCCACTTTATTCTGTTCACTACAGTCTTTCCACTATAGTCTTTCCACTATAGTCTGTCCACTTTAGTCTTTCCACTATTCTCTGTCCACTTTATTCTTTCCACTATAGTCTCCACTTTATTCTGTCCACTACAGTCTTTCAACTATAGTCTTTCCAATTTAGTTTTTCCACTTTAGTCTTTCCACTATAGTCTGTCCACTTTAGTCTTTCCACTATTCTCTGTCCACTTTAGTCTTTCCACTATAGTCTCCACTTTATTCTGTCCACTACAGTCTTTCCACTATAGTCTTTCCACTATAGTCTGTCCACTTTAGTCTTTCCACTTTAGTTTTTCCACTTTAGTCTGTCCACTTTAGACTTTCCACTATAGTCTATTCACTTTAGTCTTTCCATTTTAGTCTTTCCACTTTATTCTGTCCGCTTCAGTGTGTACACTTTAGTCTGTTCAATGAGTCTTTCCACTTCAGTCTTTCCACTATAGTCTGTCCACTTTAGTCTTTCCACAATAGTCTGTCCACTTTCGTCTTTCCACTATTCTCTGTCCACTTTAGTCTTTCCACTTTAGTGTTTCCACTACAGCCTCCACTTTATTCTGTCCACTACAGTCTTTCCACTATAGTCTTTCCACTATAGTCTGTCCACTTTAGTCTTTCCACTTTAATCTTTCCACTTTAGTCTGTCCACATTAGTCTTTCCACTATAGTCTGTCCACTTTAGTCTTTCCACATTAGTCTTTCCAATTTAATCTTTCCACTTCAGTGTGTACACTTTAGTCTGTCCACTGAGTCTTTCCACTATAGTCTGTCCACTTTAGTCTTTCCACTTTAGTCTTTCCATTATAGTCTCCACTTTATTCTGTTCACTACAGTCTTTCCACTTTAGTCTTTCCAATACTCTCTGTCCACTTTAGTCTTTCCACTTTAGTCTTTCCACTATAGTCTCCACTTTATTCTGTTCACTACAGTCTTTCCACTATAGTCTTTCCACTATAGTCTGTCCACTTTAGTCTGTCCACTATTCTCTGTCCACTTTATTCTTTCCACTATAGTCTCCACTTTATTCTGTCCACTACAGTCTTTCAACTATAGTCTTTCCAATTTAGTTTTTCCACTTTAGTCTTTCCACTATAGTCTGTCCACTTTAGTCTTTCCACTATTCTCTGTCCACTTTAGTCTTTCCACTATAGTCTCCACTTTATTCTGTCCACTATAGTCTATCCAATTTAGTCTTTCCCCTATTCTCTGTCCACTTTAGTCTTTCCACTATAGTCTCCACTTTATGCTGTCCACTACAGTCTTTCCAATTTAGTCTTTCCCCTATTCTCTGTCCACTTTAGTCTTTCCACTATAGTCTCCACTTTATTCTTTCCACTATAGTCTCCACTTTATTCTGTCCACTACAGTTTTTCAACTATAGTCTTTCCAATTTAGTTTTTCCACTTTAGTCTTTCCACTATAGTCTGTCCACTTTAGTCTTTCCACTATTCTCTGTCCACTTTAGTCTTTCCACTATAGTCTCCACTTTATGCTGTCCACTATAGTCTTTCCACTATAGTCTTTCCACTGTAGTCTGTCCACTTTAGTCTTTCCACTATTCTTTTTCCACTTTAGTCTTTCCACTATAGTCTCCACTTTATGCTGTCCACTATAGTCTTTCCACTATAGTCTTTCCACTGTAGTCTGTCCACTTTAGTCTTTCCACTATTCTTTTTCCACTTTAGTCTTTCCACTATAGTCTCCACTTTATTCTGTCCACTACAGTCTTTCCACTATATTCTTTCCACTATAGTCTGTCCACTTTAGTCTTTCCTCTTTAGTCTTTCCACTATAGTCTCCACTTACTGTCCACTACAGTCTTTCCACTATAGTCTTTCCACTATAGTCTGTCCAATTTAGTCTTTCCAATATTCTCTGTCCACTTTAGTCTTTCCACTATACTCTCCACTTTATTCTTTCCACTACAGTCTTTCCACTACAGTCTTTCCACTATAGTCTGTCCACTTTAGTCTGTCCACTTTAGTCTTTCCACTTATTCTGTCCACTACAGTCTTTCCACTATAGTTTTTCCACTATAGTCTGTCCACTTTAGTCTTTCCACTTTAGTCTTTCCACTATAGTCTCCACTTTATTCTGTCCACTACGGTCTTTCCACTTTCGTCTTTCCACTATTCTCTGTCCACTTTAGTCTTTCCACTATAGTCTTTCCACTTTATTCTGTCCACTACAGTCTTTCCACTATAGTCTTTCCACTATAGTCTGTCCACTTTAGTCTTTCCACTTTAGTCTTTCCACTTTAGTCTTTCCACTATAGTCTTTCCACTATTCTCTATCCACTTTAGTCTTTCCACTTTAGTCTTTCCACTATAGTCTCCACTTTATTCTGTCCACTACAGTCTTTCAACTATAGTCTTTCCACTATAGTCTGTCCAATTTAGTCTTTCCACTTTAGTCTTTCCACTTTAGTCTGTCCACTTTAGTCTTTCCACTATAGTCTGTCCACTTTAGTCTTTCCACTATTCTCTGTCCACTTTAGTCTTTCAACTCTAGTCTCCACTTTATTCTGTCTTTCCACTATAGTCTGTCCACTTTAGTCTTTCCATTAAGTCTTTCCACTATAGTCTCCACTTTATTCTGTCCACTACAGTCTTTCCACTTTATTCTTTCCAATACTCTCTGTCCACTTTAGTCTTTTCACTATAGTCTCCACTTTATTCTGTCCACTACAGTCTTTCCACTATAGTCTTTCCACTATAGTCTGTCCACTTTAGTCTTTCCACTTTAGTCTTTCCACTATAGTCTCCACTTTATTCTGTTCACTACTGTCTTTCCACTTTATTCTGTCCACTACAGTCTTTCCACTATTGTCTTTCCACTACAGTCTTTCCACTTTAGTCTTTCCACTATTCTCTGTCCACTTTAGTCTTTCCACTATAGTCTCCACTTTATTCTGTCCACTACAGTCTTTCTACTTAAGTCTTTCCACTATAGTCTGTCCACTTTAGTCTTTCCACTTTAGTTTTTCCACTTTAGTCTGTCCACTTCAGTCTTTCCACTATAGTCTGTCCACTTTAGACTTTCCTCTTTAGTCTTTCCACTATAGTCTCCACTTTATTCTGTCCACTACAGTCTTTCCACTATAGATTTTCCACTATAGTCTTTCCACTATAGTCTGTCCACTTTAGTCTTTCCACTTTAGTTTTTCCACTTTAGTCTGTCCACTTCAGTCTTTCATCTATAGTCTGTCCACTTTAGTCTTTCCTCTTTAGTCTTTCCACTATAGTCTCCACTTTATTCTGTCCACTACAGTCTTTCCACTAAAGTCTTTCCACTACAGTCTGTCCACTTTAGTCTTTCCACTATTCTCTGTCCACTTTAGTCTTTCCACTATACTCTCCACTTTATTCTGTCAACTACAGTCTTTCCACTATAGTCTTTCCACTATAGTCTGTCCACTTTAGTCTTTCCACTTTAGTCTTTCCACTTTAGTCTGTCCACTTTAGTCTTTCCACTATAGTCTGTCCACTTTAGTCTTTCCACTTTAGTTTTTCCACTTTAGTCTGTCCACTTCAGTCTTTCATCTATAGTCTGTCCACTTTAGTCTTTCCTCTTTAGTCTTTCCACTATAGTCTCCACTTTATTCTGTTCACTACAGTCTTTCCACTTTCGTCTTTCCACTATTCTCTGTCCACTTTAGTCTTTCCACTATAGTCTTTCCACTTTATTCTGTCCACTACAGTCTTTCCACTATTGTCTTTCCACTACAGTCTTTCCACTTTAGTCTTTCCACTATTCTCTGTCCACTTTAGTCTTTCCACTATAGTCTCCACTTTATTCTGTCCACTACAGTCTTTCTACTAAAGTCTTTCCACTATAGTCTGTCCACTTTAGTCTTTCCACTTTAGTTTTTCCACTTTAGTCTGTCCACTTCAGTCTTTCCACTATAGTCTGTCCACTTTAGACTTTCCTCTTTAGTCTTTCCACTATAGTCTCCACTTTATTCTGTCCAGTACAGTCTTTCAACTATAGATTTTCCATTATAGTCTTCCCACTATAGTCTGTCCACTTTAGTCTTTCCACTTAGTTTTTCCACTTTAGTCTTTCCACTTTAGTCTTTCCACTATAGTCTTTCCACTATTCTCTATCCACTTTAGTCTTTCCACTTTAGTCTTTCCACTATAGTCTCCACTTTATTCTGTTCACTACAGTCTTTCCACTTTCGTCTTTCCACTATTCTCTGTCCACTTTAGTCTTTCCACTATAGTCTTTCCACTTTATTCTGTCCACTACAGTCTTTCCACTATAGTCTTTCCACTATAGTCTGTCCACTTTAGTCTGTCCACTATTCTCTGTCCACTTTATTCTTTCCACTATAGTCTCCACTTTATTCTGTCCACTACAGTCTTTCAACTATAGTCTTTCCAATTTAGTTTTTCCACTTTAGTCTTTCCACTATAGTCTGTCCACTTTAGTCTTTCCACTATTCTCTGTCCACTTTAGTCTTTCCACTATAGTCTCCACTTTATTCTGTCCACTATAGTCTATCCAATTTAGTCTTTCCCCTATTCTCTGTCCACTTTAGTCTTTCCACTATAGTCTCCACTTTATGCTGTCCACTACAGTCTTTCCAATTTAGTCTTTCCCCTATTCTCTGTCCACTTTAGTCTTTCCACTATAGTCTCCACTTTATTCTTTCCACTATAGTCTCCACTTTATTCTGTCCACTACAGTTTTTCAACTATAGTCTTTCCAATTTAGTTTTTCCACTTTAGTCTTTCCACTATAGTCTGTCCACTTTAGTCTTTCCACTATTCTCTGTCCACTTTAGTCTTTCCACTATAGTCTCCACTTTATGCTGTCCACTATAGTCTTTCCACTATAGTCTTTCCACTGTAGTCTGTCCACTTTAGTCTTTCCACTATTCTTTTTCCACTTTAGTCTTTCCACTATAGTCTCCACTTTATGCTGTCCACTATAGTCTTTCCACTATAGTCTTTCCACTGTAGTCTGTCCACTTTAGTCTTTCCACTATTCTTTTTCCACTTTAGTCTTTCCACTATAGTCTCCACTTTATTCTGTCCACTACAGTCTTTCCACTATATTCTTTCCACTATAGTCTGTCCACTTTAGTCTTTCCTCTTTAGTCTTTCCACTATAGTCTCCACTTACTGTCCACTACAGTCTTTCCACTATAGTCTTTCCACTATAGTCTGTCCAATTTAGTCTTTCCAATATTCTCTGTCCACTTTAGTCTTTCCACTATACTCTCCACTTTATTCTTTCCACTACAGTCTTTCCACTACAGTCTTTCCACTATAGTCTGTCCACTTTAGTCTGTCCACTTTAGTCTTTCCACTTATTCTGTCCACTACAGTCTTTCCACTATAGTTTTTCCACTATAGTCTGTCCACTTTAGTCTTTCCACTTTAGTCTTTCCACTATAGTCTCCACTTTATTCTGTCCACTACGGTCTTTCCACTTTCGTCTTTCCACTATTCTCTGTCCACTTTAGTCTTTCCACTATAGTCTTTCCACTTTATTCTGTCCACTACAGTCTTTCCACTATAGTCTTTCCACTATAGTCTGTCCACTTTAGTCTTTCCACTTTAGTCTTTCCACTTTAGTCTTTCCACTATAGTCTTTCCACTATTCTCTATCCACTTTAGTCTTTCCACTTTAGTCTTTCCACTATAGTCTCCACTTTATTCTGTCCACTACAGTCTTTCAACTATAGTCTTTCCACTATAGTCTGTCCAATTTAGTCTTTCCACTTTAGTCTTTCCACTTTAGTCTGTCCACTTTAGTCTTTCCACTATAGTCTGTCCACTTTAGTCTTTCCACTATTCTCTGTCCACTTTAGTCTTTCAACTCTAGTCTCCACTTTATTCTGTCTTTCCACTATAGTCTGTCCACTTTAGTCTTTCCATTAAGTCTTTCCACTATAGTCTCCACTTTATTCTGTCCACTACAGTCTTTCCACTTTATTCTTTCCAATACTCTCTGTCCACTTTAGTCTTTTCACTATAGTCTCCACTTTATTCTGTCCACTACAGTCTTTCCACTATAGTCTTTCCACTATAGTCTGTCCACTTTAGTCTTTCCACTTTAGTCTTTCCACTATAGTCTCCACTTTATTCTGTTCACTACTGTCTTTCCACTTTATTCTGTCCACTACAGTCTTTCCACTATTGTCTTTCCACTACAGTCTTTCCACTTTAGTCTTTCCACTATTCTCTGTCCACTTTAGTCTTTCCACTATAGTCTCCACTTTATTCTGTCCACTACAGTCTTTCTACTTAAGTCTTTCCACTATAGTCTGTCCACTTTAGTCTTTCCACTTTAGTTTTTCCACTTTAGTCTGTCCACTTCAGTCTTTCCACTATAGTCTGTCCACTTTAGACTTTCCTCTTTAGTCTTTCCACTATAGTCTCCACTTTATTCTGTCCACTACAGTCTTTCCACTATAGATTTTCCACTATAGTCTTTCCACTATAGTCTGTCCACTTTAGTCTTTCCACTTTAGTTTTTCCACTTTAGTCTGTCCACTTCAGTCTTTCATCTATAGTCTGTCCACTTTAGTCTTTCCTCTTTAGTCTTTCCACTATAGTCTCCACTTTATTCTGTCCACTACAGTCTTTCCACTAAAGTCTTTCCACTACAGTCTGTCCACTTTAGTCTTTCCACTATTCTCTGTCCACTTTAGTCTTTCCACTATACTCTCCACTTTATTCTGTCAACTACAGTCTTTCCACTATAGTCTTTCCACTATAGTCTGTCCACTTTAGTCTTTCCACTTTAGTCTTTCCACTTTAGTCTGTCCACTTTAGTCTTTCCACTATAGTCTGTCCACTTTAGTCTTTCCACTTTAGTTTTTCCACTTTAGTCTGTCCACTTCAGTCTTTCATCTATAGTCTGTCCACTTTAGTCTTTCCTCTTTAGTCTTTCCACTATAGTCTCCACTTTATTCTGTTCACTACAGTCTTTCCACTTTCGTCTTTCCACTATTCTCTGTCCACTTTAGTCTTTCCACTATAGTCTTTCCACTTTATTCTGTCCACTACAGTCTTTCCACTATTGTCTTTCCACTACAGTCTTTCCACTTTAGTCTTTCCACTATTCTCTGTCCACTTTAGTCTTTCCACTATAGTCTCCACTTTATTCTGTCCACTACAGTCTTTCTACTAAAGTCTTTCCACTATAGTCTGTCCACTTTAGTCTTTCCACTTTAGTTTTTCCACTTTAGTCTGTCCACTTCAGTCTTTCCACTATAGTCTGTCCACTTTAGACTTTCCTCTTTAGTCTTTCCACTATAGTCTCCACTTTATTCTGTCCAGTACAGTCTTTCAACTATAGATTTTCCATTATAGTCTTCCCACTATAGTCTGTCCACTTTAGTCTTTCCACTTAGTTTTTCCACTTTAGTCTTTCCACTTTAGTCTTTCCACTATAGTCTTTCCACTATTCTCTATCCACTTTAGTCTTTCCACTTTAGTCTTTCCACTATAGTCTCCACTTTATTCTGTCCACTACAGTCTTTCCACTATAGTCTTTCCACTATAGTCTGTCCAATTTAGTCTTTCCACTTTAGTCTTTCCACTTTAGTCTGTCGACTTTTGTCTTTCCACTATAGTCTGTCCACTTTAGTCTTTCCACTATTCTCTGTCCACTTTAGTCTTTCCACTCTAGTCTCCACTTTATTCTGTCTTTCCACTATAGTCTGTCCACTTTAGTCTTTCCACTTTAGTCTTTCCACTATAGTTTCACTTTATTCTGTCCACTACAGTCTTTCCACTTTATTCTTTCCAATACTCTCTGTCCACTTTAGTCTTTTCACTATAGTCTCCACTTTATTCTGTCCACTACAGTCTTTCCACTATAGTCTTTCCACTATAGTCTGTCCACTTTAGTCTTTCCACTTTAGTCTTTCCACTATAGTCTCCACTTTATTCTGTTCACTACAGTCTTTCCACTTTATTCTGTCCACTACAGTCTTTCCACTATTGTCTTTCCACTACAGTCTTTCCACTTTAGTCTTTCCACTATAGTCTTTCCACTTTATTCTGTCCACTACAGTCTTTCCACTTTAGTTTTTCCACTTTAGTCTTTCCACTATAGTCTGTAACTTTAGTCTGTCCACTACAGTTTTTCCAATTTAGTCTTTCCACTATTCTCTGTCCACTTTAGTCTTTCCACTACAGTCTCCACTTTATTCTGTCCACTATAGTCTTTCAACTGTAGTCTGTCCACTGAGTCTTTCCACTTCAGTCTTTCCACTATAGTCTGTCCAATTTAGTCTTTCCACTTAAGTCTTTCCACTATAGTCTCCACTTTATTCTGTCCACTACAGTCTTTCCAATTTAGTCTTTCCACTATTCTCTGTCCACTTTAGTCTTTCCACTATAGTCTCCACTTTATTCTTTCCACTACAGTCTTTCCACTATAATCTTTCCACTATAGTCTGTCCACTTTAGTCTTTCCACTTTAGTTTTTCCACTTTAGTCTGTCCACTTCAGTCTTTCCACTATAGTCTGTCCACTTTAGTCTTTCCACTTTAGTCTTTCCACTATAGTCTCCACTTTATTCTGTCCACTACACTCTTTCCACTATAGTGTTTCCACTATGGTCTATCCACTTTAGTCTTTCCACTATTCTCTGTCCACTTTAGTCTTTCCACTATAGTCTCCACTTTATTCTGTCCACTACAGTCTTTCCATTTTAGTCTTTCCACTATTCTCTGTCCACTTTAGTCTTTCCACTTTAGTCTCTCCACTATAGTCTCCACTTTATTCTGTCCACTACAGTCTTTCCACTATAGTCTGTCCACTTTAGTCTTTCCACTATTCTCTGTCCACTTTAGTCTTTCCACTATACTCTCCACTTTATTCTGTCCACTACAGTCTTTCCACTATAATCTGTCCACTTTAGTCTTTCCACTTTAGTCTTTCCACCTGAGTCTGTCCACTTTAGTCTTTCCACAATAGTCTGTCCACTTTCGTCTTTCCACTATTCTCTGTCCACTTTAGTCTTTCCACTTTAGTCTTTCCACTACAGCCTCCACTTTATTCTCTCCACTACAGTCTTTCCACTATAGTCTTTCCACTATAGTCTGTCCACTTTAGTCTTTCCACTTTAATCTTTCCACTTTAGTCTGTCCACATTAGTCTTTCCACTATAGTCTGTCCACTTTAGTCTTTCCACATTAGTCTTTCCAATTTAATCTTTCCACTTCAGTGTCTACACTTTAGTCTGTCCACTGAGTCTTTCCACTATAGTCTGTCCACTTTAGTCTTTCCACTTTAGTCTTTCCATTATAGTCTCCACTTTATTCTGTTCACTACAGTCTTTCCACTTTATTCTTTCCAATACTCTCTGTCCACTTTAGTCTTTCCACTTTAGTCTTTCCACTATAGTCTCCACTTTATTCTGTTCACTACAGTCTTTCCACTATAGTCTTTCCACTATAGTCTGTCCACTTTAGTCTTTCCACTATTCTCTGTCCACTTTATTCTTTCCACTATAGTCTCCACTTTATTCTGTCCACTACAGTCTTTCAACTATAGTCTTTCCAATTTAGTTTTTCCACTTTAGTCTTTCCACTATAGTCTGTCCACTTTAGTCTTTCCACTATTCTCTGTCCACTTTAGTCTTTCCACTATAGTCTCCACTTTATTCTGTCCACTACAGTCTTTCCACTATAGTCTTTCCACTATAGTCTGTCCACTTTAGTCTTTCCACTTTAGTTTTTCCACTTTAGTCTGTCCACTTTAGACTTTCCACTATAGTCTATTCACTTTAGTCTTTCCATTTTAGTCTTTCCACTTTATTCTGTCCGCTTCAGTGTGTACACTTTAGTCTGTTCAATGAGTCTTTCCACTTCAGTCTTTCCACTATAGTCTGTCCACTTTAGTCTTTCCACAATTGTCTGTCCACTTTCGTCTTTCCACTATTCTCTGTCCACTTTAGTCTTTCCACTTTAGTCTTTCCACTACAGCCTCCACTTTATTCTGTCCACTACAGTCTTTCCACTATAGTCTTTCCACTATAGTCTGTCCACTTTAGTCTTTCCACTTTAATCTTTCCACTTTAGTCTGTCCACATTAGTCTTTCCACTATAGTCTGTCCACTTTATTCTGTTCACTACAGTCTTTCCACATTAGTCTTTCCAATTTAATCTTTCCACTTCAGTGTGTACACTTTAGTCTGTTCAATGAGTCTTTCCACTTCAGTCTTTCCACTATAGTCTGTCCACTTTAGTCTTTCCACAATTGTCTGTCCACTTTCGTCTTTCCACTATTCTCTGTCCACTTTAGTCTTTCCACTTTAGTCTTTCCACTACAGCCTCCACTTTATTCTGTCCACTACAGTCTTTCCACTATAGTCTTTCCACTATAGTCTGTCCACTTTAGTCTTTCCACTTTAATCTTTCCACTTTAGTCTGTCCACATTAGTCTTTCCACTATAGTCTGTCCACTTTATTCTGTTCACTACAGTCTTTCCACATTAGTCTTTCCAATTTAATCTTTCCACTTCAGTGTGTACACTTTAGTCTGTCCACTGAGTCTTTCCACTATAGTCTGTCCACTTTAGTCTTTCCACTTTAGTCTTTCCATTATAGTCTCCACTTTATTCTGTTCACTACAGTCTTTCCACTTTAGTCTTTCCAATACTCTCTGTCCACTTTAGTCTTTCCACTTTAGTCTTTCCACTATAGTCTCCACTTTATTCTGTTCACTACAGTCTTTCCACTATAGTCTTTCCACTATAGTCTGTCCACTTTAGTCTTTCCACTATTCTCTGTCCACTTTATTCTTTCCACTATAGTCTCCACTTTATTCTGTCCACTACAGTCTTTCAACTATAGTCTTTCCAATTTAGTTTTTCCACTTTAGTCTTTCCACTATAGTCTGTCCGCTTTAGTCTTTCCACTATTCTCTGTCCACTTTAGTCTTTCCACTATAGTCTCCACTTACTGTCCACTACAGTCTTTCCACTATAGTCTTTCCACTATAGTCTGTCCAATTTAGTCTTTCCAATATTCTCTGTCCACTTTAGTCTTTCCACTATACTCTCCACTTTATTCTTTCCACTACAGTCTTTCCACTATAGTCTTTCCACTAGAGTCTGTCCACTTTAGTCTGTCCACTTTAGTCTTTCCACTTATTCTGTCCACTACAGTCTTTCCACTATAGTTTTTCCACTATAGTCTGTCCACTTTAGTCTTTCCACTTTAGTCTTTCCACTATAGTCTCCAGTTTATTCTGTCCACTACGGTCTTTCCACTTTCGTCTTTACACTATTCTCTGTCCACTTTAGTCTTTCCACTATAGTCTTTCCACTTTATTCTGTCCACTACAGTCTTTCCACTATAGTCTTTCCACTATAGTCTGTCCACTTTAGTCTTTCCACTTTAGTCTTTCCACTTTAGTCTTTCCACTATAGTCTTTCCACTATTCTCTATCCACTTTAGTCTTTCCACTTTAGTCTTTCCACTATAGTCTCCACTTTATTCTGTCCACTACAGTCTTTCCACTATAGTCTTTCCACTATAGTCTGTCCAATTTAGTCTTTCCACTTTAGTCTTTCCACTTTAGTCTGTCCACTTTAGTCTTTCCACTATAGTCTGTCCACTTTAGTCTTTCCACTATTCTCTGTCCACTTTAGTCTTTCAACTCTAGTCTCCACTTTATTCTGTCCACTACAGTCTTTCCACTTTATTCTTTCCAATACTCTCTGTCCACTTTAGTCTTTTCACTATAGTCTCCACTTTATTCTGTCCACTACAGTCTTTCCACTATAGTCTATCCACTATAGTCTGTCCACTTTAGTCTTTCCACTTTAGTCTTTCCACTATAGTCTCCACTTTATTCTGTTCACTACAGTCTTTCCACTTTATTCTGTCCACTACAGTCTTTCCACTATTGTCTTTCCACTACAGTCTTTCCACTTTAGTCTTTCCACTATTCTCTGTCCACTTTAGTCTTTCCACTATAGTCTCCACTTTATTCTGTCCACTACAGTCTTTCCAATTTAGTCTTTCCACTATTCTCTGTCCACTTTAGTCTTTCCACTATAGTCTCCACTTTATTCTTTCCACTACAGTCTTTCCACTATAATCTTTCCACTATAGTCTGTCCACTTTAGTCTTTCCACTTTAGTTTTTCCACTTTAGTCTGTCCACTTCAGTCTTTCCACTATAGTCTGTCCACTTTAGTCTTTCCACTTTAGTCTTTCCACTATAGTCTCCACTTTATTCTGTCCACTACACTCTTTCCACTATAGTCTTTCCACTATGGTCTATCCACTTTAGTCTTTCCACTATTCTCTGTCCACTTTAGTCTTTCCACTATAGTCTCCACTTTATTCTGTCCACTACAGTCTTTCCATTTTAGTCTTTCCACTATTCTCTGTCCACTTTAGTCTTTCCACTTTAGTCTCTCCACTATAGTCTCCACTTTATTCTGTCCACTACAGTCTTTCCACTATAGTCTGTCCACTTTAGTCTTTCCACTATTCTCTGTCCACTTTAGTCTTTCCACTATACTCTCCACTTTATTCTGTCCACTACAGTCTTTCCACTATAATCTGTCCACTTTAGTCTTTCAACTTTAGTCTTTCCACCTTAGTCTGTCCACTTTAGTCTTTCCACAATAGTCTGTCCACTTTCGTCTTTCCACTATTCTCTGTCCACTTTAGTCTTTCCACTTTAGTCTTTCCACTACAGCCTCCACTTTATTCTGTCCACGACAGTCTTTCCACTATAGTCTTTCCACTATAGTCTGTCCACTTTAGTCTTTCCACTTTAATCTTTCCACTTTAGTCTGTCCACATTAGTCTTTCCACTATAGTCTGTCCACTTTAGTCTTTCCACATTAGTCTTTCCAATTTAATCTTTCCACTTCAGTGTCTACACTTTAGTCTGTCCACTGAGTCTTTCCACTATAGTCTGTCCACTTTAGTCTTTCCACTTTAGTCTTTCCATTATAGTCTCCACTTTATTCTGTTCACTACAGTCTTTCCACTTTAGTCTTTCCAATACTCTCTGTCCACTTTAGTCTTTCCACTTTAGTCTTTCCACTATAGTCTCCACTTTATTCTGTTCACTACAGTCTTTCCACTATAGTCTTTCCACTATAGTCTGTCCACTTTAGTCTTTCCACTATTCTCTGTCCACTTTATTCTTTCCACTATAGTCTCCACTTTATTCTGTCCACTACAGTCTTTCAACTATAGTCTTTCCAATTTAGTTTTTCCACTTTAGTCTTTCCACGATAGTCTGTCCACTTTAGTCTTTCCACTATTCTCTGTCCACTTTAGTCTTTCCACTATAGTCTCCACTTTATTCTGTCCACTACAGTCTTTCCACTATAGTCTTTCCACTATAGTCTGTCCACTTTAGTCTTTCCACTTTAGTTTTTCCACTTTAGTCTGTCCACTTTAGACTTTCCACTATAGTCTATTCACTTTAGTCTTTCCATTTTAGTCTTTCCACTTTATTCTGTCCGCTTCAGTGTGTACACTTTAGTCTGTTCAATGAGTCTTTCCACTTCAGTCTTTCCACTATAGTCTGTCCACTTTAGTCTTTCCACAATAGTCTGTCCACTTTCGTCTTTCCACTATTCTCTGTCCACTTTAGTCTTTCCACTTTAGTGTTTCCACTACAGCCTCCACTTTATTCTGTCCACTACAGTCTTTCCACTATAGTCTTTCCACTATAGTCTGTCCACTTTAGTCTTTCCACTTTAATCTTTCCACTTTAGTCTGTCCACATTAGTCTTTCCACTATAGTCTGTCCACTTTAGTCTTTCCACATTAGTCTTTCCAATTTAATCTTTCCACTTCAGTGTGTACACTTTAGTCTGTCCACTGAGTCTTTCCACTATAGTCTGTCCACTTTAGTCTTTCCACTTTAGTCTTTCCATTATAGTCTCCACTTTATTCTGTTCACTACAGTCTTTCCACTTTAGTCTTTCCAATACTCTCTGTCCACTTTAGTCTTTCCACTTTAGTCTTTCCACTATAGTCTCCACTTTATTCTGTTCACTACAGTCTTTCCACTATAGTCATTCCACTATAGTCTGTCCACTTTAGTCTGTCCACTATTCTCTGTCCACTTTATTCTTTCCACTATAGTCTCCACTTTATTCTGTCCACTACAGTCTTTCAACTATAGTCTTTCCAATTTAGTTTTTCCACTTTAGTCTTTCCACTATAGTCTGTCCACTTTAGTCTTTCCACTATTCTCTGTCCACTTTAGTCTTTCCACTATAGTCTCCACTTTATTCTGTCCACTATAGTCTATCCAATTTAGTCTTTCCCCTATTCTCTGTCCACTTTAGTCTTTCCACTATAGTCTCCACTTTATGCTGTCCACTACAGTCTTTCCAATTTAGTCTTTCCCCTATTCTCTGTCCACTTTAGTCTTTCCACTATAGTCTCCACTTTATTCTTTCCACTATAGTCTCCACTTTATTCTGTCCACTACAGTTTTTCAACTATAGTCTTTCCAATTTAGTTTTTCCACTTTAGTCTTTCCACTATAGTCTGTCCACTTTAGTCTTTCCACTATTCTCTGTCCACTTTAGTCTTTCCACTATAGTCTCCACTTTATGCTGTCCACTATAGTCTTTCCACTATAGTCTTTCCACTGTAGTCTGTCCACTTTAGTCTTTCCACTATTCTTTTTCCACTTTAGTCTTTCCACTATAGTCTCCACTTTATGCTGTCCACTATAGTCTTTCCACTATAGTCTTTCCACTGTAGTCTGTCCACTTTAGTCTTTCCACTATTCTTTTTCCACTTTAGTCTTTCCACTATAGTCTCCACTTTATTCTGTCCACTACAGTCTTTCCACTATAGTCTTTCCACTATAGTCTGTCCACTTTAGTCTTTCCTCTTTAGTCTTTCCACTATAGTCTCCACTTACTGTCCACTACAGTCTTTCCACTATAGTCTTTCCACTATAGTCTGTCCAATTTAGTCTTTCCAATATTCTCTGTCCACTTTAGTCTTTCCACTATACTCTCCACTTTATTCTTTCCACTACAGTCTTTCCACTACAGTCTTTCCACTATAGTCTGTCCACTTTAGTCTGTCCACTTTAGTCTTTCCACTTATTCTGTCCACTACAGTCTTTCCACTATAGTTTTTCCACTATAGTCTGTCCACTTTAGTCTTTCCACTTTAGTCTTTCCACTATAGTCTCCACTTTATTCTGTCCACTACGGTCTTTCCACTTTCGTCTTTCCACTATTCTCTGTCCACTTTAGTCTTTCCACTATAGTCTTTCCACTTTATTCTGTCCACTACAGTCTTTCCACTATAGTCTTTCCACTATAGTCTGTCCACTTTAGTCTTTCCACTTTAGTCTTTCCACTTTAGTCTTTCCACTATAGTCTTTCCACTATTCTCTATCCACTTTAGTCTTTCCACTTTAGTCTTTCCACTATAGTCTCCACTTTATTCTGTCCACTACAGTCTTTCCACTATAGTCTTTCCACTATAGTCTGTCCAATTTAGTCTTTCCACTTTAGTCTTTCCACTTTAGTCTGTCCACTTTAGTCTTTCCACTATAGTCTGTCCACTTTAGTCTTTCCACTATTCTCTGTCCACTTTAGTCTTTCAACTCTAGTCTCCACTTTATTCTGTCTTTCCACTATAGTCTGTCCACTTTAGTCTTTCCACTTAAGTCTTTCCACTATAGTCTCCACTTTATTCTGTCCACTACAGTCTTTCCACTTTATTCTTTCCAATACTCTCTGTCCACTTTAGTCTTTTCACTATAGTCTCCACTTTATTCTGTCCACTACAGTCTTTCCACTATAGTCTTTCCACTATAGTCTGTCCACTTTAGTCTTTCCACTTTAGTCTTTCCACTATAGTCTCCACTTTATTCTGTTCACTACTGTCTTTCCACTTTATTCTGTCCACTACAGTCTTTCCACTATTGTCTTTCCACTACAGTCTTTCCACTTTAGTCTTTCCACTATTCTCTGTCCACTTTAGTGTTTCCACTATAGTCTCCACTTTATTCTGTCCACTACAGTCTTTCTACTAAAGTCTTTCCACTATAGTCTGTCCACTTTAGTCTTTCCACTTTAGTTTTTCCACTTTAGTCTGTCCACTTCAGTCTTTCCACTATAGTCTGTCCACTTTAGACTTTCCTCTTTAGTCTTTCCACTATAGTCTCCACTTTATTCTGTCCACTACAGTCTTTCCACTATAGATTTTCCACTATAGTCTTTCCACTATAGTCTGTCCACTTTAGTCTTTCCACTTTAGTTTTTCCACTTTAGTCTGTCCACTTCAGTCTTTCATCTATAGTCTGTCCACTTTAGTCTTTCCTCTTTAGTCTTTCCACTATAGTCTCCACTTTATTCTGTCCACTACAGTCTTTCCACTAAAGTCTTTCCACTACAGTCTGTCCACTTTAGTCTTTCCACTATTCTCTGTCCACTTTAGTCTTTCCACTATACTCTCCACTTTATTCTGTCAACTACAGTCTTTCCACTATAGTCTTTCCACTATAGTCTGTCCACTTTAGTCTTTCCACTTTAGTCTTTCCACTTTAGTCTGTCCACTTTAGTCTTTCCACTATAGTCTGTCCACTTTAGTCTTTCCACTTTAGTTTTTCCACTTTAGTCTGTCCACTTCAGTCTTTCATCTATAGTCTGTCCACTTTAGTCTTTCCTCTTTAGTCTTTCCACTATAGTCTCCACTTTATTCTGTTCACTACAGTCTTTCCACTTTCGTCTTTCCACTATTCTCTGTCCACTTTAGTCTTTCCACTATAGTCTTTCCACTTTATTCTGTCCACTACAGTCTTTCCACTATTGTCTTTCCACTACAGTCTTTCCACTTTAGTCTTTCCACTTTTCTCTGTCCACTTTAGTCTTTCCACTATAGTCTCCACTTTATTCTGTCCACTACAGTCTTTCTACTAAAGTCTTTCCACTATAGTCTGTCCACTTTAGTCTTTCCACTTTAGTTTTTCCACTTTAGTCTGTCCACTTCAGTCTTTCCACTATAGTCTGTCCACTTTAGACTTTCCTCTTTAGTCTTTCCACTATAGTCTCCACTTTATTCTGTCCAGTACAGTCTTTCAACTATAGATTTTCCATTATAGTCTTTCCACTATAGTCTGTCCACTTTAGTCTTTCCACTTAGTTTTTCCACTTTAGTCTGTCCACTTCAGTCTTTCATCTATAGTCCGTCCACTTTAGTCTTTCCTCTTTAGTCTTTCCACTATAGTCTCCACTTTATTCTGTCCACTACAGTCTTTCCACTATAGTCTTTCCACTATAGTCTGTCCACTTTAGTGTGTCCACTTTAGTCTTTCCACTATTCTCTGTCCACTTTAGTCTTTCCACTTTAGTCTTTCCACTATACTCTCCACTTTATTCTGTCCACTACAGTCTTTCCACTATAGTTTTTCCACTATAGTCTGTCCACTTTAGTCTTTCCACTATAGTCTTTCCACTATAGGCTGTCCACTTTAGTGTGTCCACTTTAGTTTTTCCACTATTCTCTGTCCACTTTAGTCTTTCCACTTTAGTCTTTCCACTTTACTCTCCACTTTATTCTGTCCACTACAGTCTTTCCACTATAGTTTTTCCACTATAGTCTGTCCACTTTAGTCTTTCCACTTTAGTCTTTCCACTATAGTCTCCACTTTATTCTGTCCACTACGGTCTTTCCACTTTCGTCTTTCCACTATTCTCTGTCCACTTTAGTCTTTCCACTATAGTCTTTCCACTTTATTCTGTCCACTACAGTCTTTCCACTATAGTCTTTCCACTATAGTCTGTCCACTTTAGTGTTTCCACTTTAGTGTTTCCACTTTAGTCTTTCCACTATAGTCTTTCCACTATTCTCTATCCACTTTAGTCTTTCCACTTTAGTCTTTCCACTATAGTCTCCACTTTATTCTGTCCACTACAGTCTTTCCACTATAGTCTTTCCACTATAGTCTGTCCAATTTAGTCTTTCCACTTTAGTCTTTCCACTTTAGTCTGTCCACTTTTGTCTTTCCACTATAGTCTGTCCACTTTAGTCTTTCCACTATTCTCTGTCCACTTTAGTCTTTCCACTCTAGTCTCCACTTTATTCTGTCTTTCCACTATAGTCTGTCCACTTTAGTCTTTCCACTTTAGTCTTTCCACTATATTTTCCACTTTATTCTGTCCACTACAGTCTTTCCACTTTATTCTTTCCAATACTCTCTGTCCACTTTAGTCTTTTCACTATAGTCTCCACTTTATTCTGTCCACTTCAGTCTTTCCACTATAGTCTTTCCACTATAGTCTGTCCACTTTAGTCTTTCCACTTTAGTCTTTCCACTATAGTCTCCACTTTATTCTGTTCACTACAGTCTTTCCACTTTATTCTGTCCACTACAGTCTTTCCACTATTGTCTTTCCACTACAGTCTTTCCACTTTAGTCTTTCCACTATAGTCTTTCCACTTTATTCTGTCCACTACAGTCTTTCCACTTAAGTTTTTCCACTTTTGTCTTTCCACTATAGTCTGTAACTTTAGTCTGTCCACTACAGTTTTTCCAATTTAGTCTTTCCACTATTCTCTGTCCACTTTAGTCTTTCCACTACAGTCTCCACTTTATTCTGTCCACTATAGTCTTTCAACTGTAGTCTGTCCACTGAGTCTTTCCACTTCAGTCTTTCCACTATAGTCTGTCCAATTTAGTCTTTCCACTTAAGTCTTTCCACTATAGTCTCCACTTTATTCTGTCCACTACAGTCTTTCCAATTTAGTCTTTCCACTATTCTCTGTCCACTTTAGTCTTTCCACTATAGTCTCCACTTTATTCTTTCCACTACAGTCTTTCCACTATAATCTTTCCACTATAGTCTGTCCACTTTAGTCTTTCCACTTTAGTTTTTCCACTTTAGTCTGTCCACTTCAGTCTTTCCACTATAGTCTGTCCACTTTAGTCTTTCCACTTTAGTCTTTCCACTATAGTCTCCACTTTATTCTGTCCACTACACTCTTTCCACTATAGTCTTTCCACTATGGTCTATCCACTTTAGTCTTTCCACTATTCTCTGTCCACTTTAGTCTTTCCACTATAGTCTCCACTTTATTCTGTCCACTACAGTCTTTCCATTTTAGTCTTTCCACTATTCTCTGTCCACTTTAGTCTTTCCACTTTAGTCTCTCCACTATAGTCTCCACTTTATTCTGTCCACTACAGTCTTTCCACTATAGTCTGTCCACTTTAGTCTTTCCACTATTCTCTGTCCACTTTAGTCTTTCCACTATACTCTCCACTTTATTCTGTCCACTACAGTCTTTCCACTATAATCTGTCCACTTTAGTCTTTCCACTTTAGTCTTACACTTTAGTCTGTCCACTGAGTCTTTCCACTATAGTCTGTCCACTTTAGTCTTTCCACTTTATTCTTTCCACTATAGTCTCCACTTTATTCTGTCCACTACAGTCTTTCCACTTTGTCTTTCCAATACTCTCTGTCCACTTTAGTCTTTCCACTATAGTCTCCACTTTATTCTGTCCACTACAGTCTTTCCACGATTGTCTTTCCACTATAGTCTGTCCACTTTAGTCTTTCCATTTTAGTCTTTCCACTATAGTCTCCACTTTATTCTGTCCACTACAGTCTTTCCACTTTCGTCTTTCCACTATTCTCTGTCCACTTTAGTGTTTCCACTATAGTCTCCACTTTATTCAGTCCACTACAGTCTTTCCACTATAGTCTTTCCACTATAGTCTGTCCACTTTAGTCTTTCCACTTTCGTCTTTCTACTTTAGTCTCCACTTTATTCTCTCCACTACAGTCTTCCACTTTAGTCTTTCCACTATTCTCTGTCTACTTTCGTCTTTCCACTATAGTCTCCACTTTATTCTGTCCACTAAAGTCTTTCCAATATAGTCTTTCCACTATAGTCTGTCCACTTTAGTCTGTCCACTTCAGTCCTTCCACTATTCTCTATCCACTTTAGTCTTTCCACTATAGTCTCCACTTTTTTCTGTCCACTACAGTCTTTCCACTATAGTCTTTCCACTATAGTCTGTCCACTTTAGTCTTTCCACTTCAGTCTTTCCAGTATAGTCTCCACTTTATTCTGTCCACTACAGTCTTTCCACTTTATTCTTTCCACTATTCTCTGTCCATTTTAGTCTTTCCACTATAGTCTCCACTTTATTCTGTCCACTACAGTCTTTTCACTATAGTCTTTCCACTATAGTCTGTCCACTTTAGTCTTTCCACTATTCTCTGTCCACTTTAGTCTTTCCCCTATACTCTCCACTTTAATCGGTCAACTACAGTCTTTCCACTATAGTCTTTTCAATATAGTCTGTCCATTTTAGTCTTTCCACTTTAGTCTGTCCACTTTAGTCTTTCCACTATAGTCTGTCCAATTTAGTCTTTCCACTATTCTCTGTCCACTTTAGTCTTTCCACTTTAGTCTCCACTTTATTCTGTCCACTACAGTCTTTCCACTTTCGTCTTTCCACTATTCTCTGTCCACTTTAGTGTTTCCACTATAGTCTCCACTTTATTCAGTCCACTAAAGTCTTTCCAATATAGTCTTTCCACTATAGTCTGTCCACTTTAGTCTGTCCACTTCAGTCCTTCCACTGTTCTCTGTCCACTTTAGTCTTTCCACTATAGTCTCCACTTTTTTCTGTCCACTACAGTCTTTCCACTATAGTCTTTCCACTATAGTCTGTCCACTTTAGTCTTTCCACTTCAGTCTTTCCAGTATAGTCTCCACTTTATTCTGTCCACTACAGTCTTTCCACTTTATTCTTTCCACTATTCTCTGTCCATTTTAGTCTTTCCACTTTAGTCTTTCCACTATAGTCTCCACTTTATTCTGTCCACTACAGTCTTTTCACTATAGTCTTTCCACTCTAGTCTGTCCACTTTAGTCTTTCCACTATTCTCTGTCCACTTTAGTCTTTCCCCTATACTCTCCACTTTATTCTGTCAACTACAGTCTTTCCAATATAGTCTGTCCACTTTAGTCTTTCCACTTTAGTCTGTCCACTTTAGTCTTTCCACTATAGTCTGTCCACTTTAGTCTTTCCACTTTAGTCTTTCCACTTTAGTCTCCACTTTATTCTGTCCACTATAGTCTTTCCACTATAGTCTTTCCACTATAGTCTGTCCACTTTAGTCTTTCCACTTTAATCTTTCCGCTTTAGTCTGTCCACTTTAGTCTTTCCACTATAGTCTGTCCACTTTAGTCTTTCCACTTTAGTCTTTCCACTTTATTCTGTCCACTTCAGTGTGTACACTTTAGTCTGTCCACCGAGTCTTTCCACTTCAGTCTTTCCACTATAGTCTGTCCACTTTAGTCTTTCCACTTTAGTCTTTCCACTATAGTCTCCACTTTATTCTGTCCACTACAGTCTTTCCACTTTAGTCTTTCCAATACCCTCTGTCCACTTTAGTCTTTCCACTATAGTCTCCACTTTATTCTGTCCACTACAGTCTTTCCACTATAGTCTTTCCACTATAGTTTGTCCACTTTAGTCTTTCCACTATTCTCTGTCCACTCTAGTCTTTCCACTATAGTCTCCACTTTATTCTGTCCACTACAGTCTTTCCACTATAGTCTTTCCACTATAGTCTGTTTACTTTGGTCTTTCCACTATTCTCTGTCCACTTTAGTCTTTCCACTATAGTCTCCACTTTATTCTTTCCACTACAGTCTTTCCACTATAGTCTGTCCACTTTAGTCTTTCCACTATTCTATGTCCACTTCAGTCTTTCCGATATAGTCTCCACTTTATTCTGTCAACTACAGTCTTTCCAATATAGTCTGTCCACTTTAGTCTTTCCACTTTAGTCTGTCCACTTTAGTCTTTCCACTAGAGTCTGTCCACTTTAGTCTTTCCACTATTCTCTGTCCACTTTAGTCTTTCCACTATAGTCTGTCCACTTTAGTCTTTCCACTTTAATCTTTCCACTTTAGTCCGTCCACTTTATTCTGTCCACTACAGTCTTTTCACTATAGTCTTTCCACTATAGTCTGTCCACTTTAGTCTTTCCACTATTCTCTGTCCACTTTAGTCTTTCCCCTATACTCTCCACTTTAATCTGTCAACTACAGTCTTTCCACTATAGTCTTTCCAATATAGTCTGTCCATTTTAGTCTTTCCACTTTAGTCTGTCCACTTTAGTGTTTCCACTATAGTCTGTCCAATTTAGTCTTTCCACTATTCTCTGTCCACTTTAGTCTTTCCACTTTAGTCTCCACTTTATTCTGTCCATTACAGTCTTTCCACTTTCGTCTTTCCACTATTCTCTGTCCACTTTAGTGTTTCCACTATAGTCTCCACTTTATTCAGTCCACTAAAGTCTTTCCAATATAGTCTTTCCACTATAGTCTGTCCACTTTAGTCTGTCCACTTCAGTCCTTCCACTGTTCTCTGTCCACTTTAGTCTTTCCACTATAGTCTCCACTTTTTTCTGTCCACTACAGTCTTTCCACTATAGTCTTTCCACTATAGTCTGTCCACTTTAGTCTTTCCACTTCAGTCTTTCCAGTATAGTCTCCACTTTATTCTGTCCACTACAGTCTTTCCACTTTATTCTTTCCACTATTCTCTGTCCATTTTAGTCTTTCCACTTTAGTCTTTCCACTATAGTCTCCACTTTATTCTGTCCACTACAGTCTTTTCACTATAGTCTTTCCACTGTAGTCTGTCCACTTTAGTCTTTCCACTATTCTCTGTCCACTTTAGTCTTTCCCCTATACTCTCCACTTTATTCTGTCAACTACAGTCTTTCCAATATAGTCTGTCCACTTTAGTCTTTCCACTTTAGTCTGTCCACTTTAGTCTTTCCACTATAGTCTGTCCACTTTAGTCTTTCCACTTTAGTCTTTCCACTTTAGTCTCCACTTTATTCTGTCCACTACAGTCTTTCCACTATAGTCTTTCCACTATAGTCTGTCCACTTTAGTCTTTCCACTTTAATCTTTCCACTTTAGTCTGTCCACTTTAGTCTTTCCACTATAGTCTGTCCACTTTAGTCTTTCCAGTTTAGTCTTTCCACTTTATTCTGTCCACTTCAGTGTGTACACTTTAGTCTGTCCACCGAGTCTTTCCACTTCAGTCTTTCCACTATAGTCTGTCCACTTTAGTCTTTCCACTTTAGTCTTTCCACTATAGTCTCCACTTTATTCTGTCCACTACAGTCTTTCCACTTTAGTCTTTCCAATACCCTCTGTCCACTTTAGTCTTTCCACTATAGTCTCCACTTTATTCTGTCCACTACAGTCTTTCCACTATAGTCTTTCCACTATAGTTTGTCCACTTTAGTCTTTCCACTATTCTCTGTCCACTCTAGTCTTTCCACTATAGTCTCCACTTTATTCAGTCCACTACAGTCTTTCCACTATAGTCTTTCCACTATAGTCTGTCCACTATAGTCTGTCCACTTTAGTCTTTCCACTTTAGTCTTTCTACTTTAGTCTCCACTTTATTCTGTCCACTACAGTCTTTCCACTTTAGTCTTTCCACTATTCTCTGTCTACTTTCGTCTTTCCACTATAGTCTCCACTTTATTCTGTCCACTACAGTCTTTCCACTATAGTCTTTCCACTATAGTCTGTCCACTTTAGTCTGTCCACTTCAGTCCTTCCACTATTCTCTGTCCACTTTAGTCTTTCCACTATAGTCTCCACTTTTTTCTGTCCACTACAGTCTTTCCACAATAGTCTGTCCACTTTAGTCTTTCCACTTCAGTCTTTCCAGTATAGTCTCCACTTTATTATGTCCACTACAGTCTTTCCACTTTATTCTTTCCACTATTCTCTGTCCAATTTAGTCTTTCCGCTTTAGTCTTTCCACTATAGTCTCCACTTTATTCTGTCCACTACAGTCTTTTCACTATAGTCTTTCCACTATATTCTGTCCACTTTAGTCTTTCCACTATTCTCTGTCCACTTTAGTCTTTCCCCTATACTCTCCACTTTATTCTGTCAACTGTCTTTCCACTATAGTCTTTCCAGTATAGTCTGTCCACTTTAGTCTTTCCACTTTAGTCTTTCCACTTTAGTCTTTCCACTTTAGTCTCCACTTTATTCTGTCCACTACAGTCTTTCCACTATAGTCTTTCCACTATAGTCTGTCCACTTTAGTCTTTCCACTTTAATCTTTCCACTTTAGTCTGTCCACTTTAGTCTTTCCACTATAGTCTGTCCACTTTAGTCTTTCCACTTTAGTCTTTCCACTTTATTCTGTCCACTTTAGTGTGTACACTTTAGTCTGTCCACCGAGTCTTTCCACTTCAGTCTTTCCACTATAGTCTGTCCACTTTAGTCTTTCCACTTTAGTCTTTCCACTATAGTCTCCACTTTATTCTGTCCACTACAGTCTTTCCACTTTAGTCTTTCCAATACCCTCTGTCCACTTTAGTCTTTCCACTATAGTCTCCACTTTATTCTGTCCACGACAGTCTTTCCACTATAGTCTTTCCACTATAGTTTGTCCACTTTTGTCTTTCCACTATTCTCTGTCCACTCTAGTCTTTCCACTATAGTCTCCACTTTATTCTGTCCACTACAGTCTTTCCACTATAGTCTTTCCACTATAGTCTGTTTACTTTAGTCTTTCCACTATTCTTTGTCCACTTTAGTCTTTCCACTATAGTCTCCACTTTATTCTTTCCACTACAGTCTTTCCACTATAGTCTGTCCAATTTAGTCTTTCCACTATTCTCTGTCCACTTTAGTCTTTCCACTATACTCTCAACTTTATTCTGTCCACTACAGTCTTTCCACTTTAGTCTTTCCAATATAGTCTGTCCACTTTAGTCTTTCCACTTTAGTCTTTCAACCTTAGTCCGTCCACTTTAGTCTTTCCACTATAGTCTGTCCACTTTAGTCTTTCCACTATTCTCTGTCCACTTTAGTCTTTCAACTAAACTCTCCACTTTATTGTATCCACTACAGTCTTTCCACTATAGTCTTTCCACTATAGTCTGTCCACTTTAGTCTTTCCACTTTAATCTTTCCACTTTAGTCTGTCCACTTTAGTCTTTCCACTATAGTCTGTCCACTTTAGTCTTTCCACTTTAGTCTTTCCACTTTATTCTGTCCACTTCAGTGTGTACACTTTAGTCTGTCCACTTAGTCTTTCCACTTCAGTCTTTCCACTATAGTCTTTCCACTTTAGTCTTTCTACTTTAGTCTTTCCACTATAGTCTCCACTTTATTCTGTCCACTACAGTTTTTCCACTTTCGTCTTTCCAATACTCTCTGTCCACCTTAGTCTTTCCACTCTAGTTTTTCCACTATAGTCTCCACTTTATTCTGTTCTTTCCACTATTGTCTTTCCGCTATAGTCTGTCCATTTTAGTCTTTCCACTATTCTATGTCCACTTTAGTCTTTCCGATATAGTCTCCACTTTATTCTGTCCACTACAGTCTTTCCACTATAGTCTTTCCACTATAGTCTGTCCACTTTAGTCTTTCCACTTTAGTTTTTCCAATTTAGTCTTTCCACTAGAGTCTGTCCACTTTAGTCTTTCCACTATTCTCTGTCCACTTTAGTCTTTCCACTATAGTCTGTCCACTTTAGTTTTTCCACTTTAATCTTTCCACTTTAGTCTGTCCACTTTAGTCTTTCCACTATAGTCTGTCCACCTTAGTCTTTCCACTTTAGTCTTTCCACTTTATTCTGTCCACTTCAGTGTGTACACTTTAGTCTGTCCACTGAGTCTTTCCACTTCAGTCTTTCCACTATAGTCTTTCCACTTTAGTCTTTCCACTTTAGTCTTTCCACTATAGTCTCCACTTTATTCTGTCCACTACAGTTTTTCCACTTTCGTCTTTCCAATACTCTCTGTCCACCTTAGTCTTTCCACTCTAGTCTTTCCACTATAGTCTCCACTTTATTCTGTTCACTACAGTCTTTCCACTATTGTCTTTCCACTATAGTCTGTCCACTTTAGTCTTTCCACTATTCTATGTCCACTTTAGTCTTTCCGATATAGTCTCCACTTTATTCTGTCCACTACAGTCTTTCCACTATAGTCTTTCCACTATAGTCTGTCCACTTTAGTCTTTCCACTTTAGTTTTTCCACTTTAGTCTTTCCACTAGAGTCTGTCCACTTTAGTCTTTCCACTATTCTCTGTCCACTATAGTCTTTCCACAATAGTCTGTCCACTTTAGTCTTTCGACTTTAGTTTTTCCACTTTAGTCTGTCCACTTTAGACTTTCCACTTTAGTCTGTCCACTTTAGTCTTTCCATTTTAGTCTTTCCACTATAGTCTCCACTTTATTCTGTCCACTACAGTTTTTCCACTTTCGTCTTTCCAATACTCTCTGTCCACCTTAGTCTTTCCACTCTAGTCTTTCCACTATAGTCTCCACTTTATTCTGTTCACTACAGTCTTTCCACTATTGTCTTTCCACTATAGTCTGTCCACTTTAGTCTTTCCACTATTCTATGTCCACTTTAGTCTTTCCGATATAGTCTCCACTTTATTCTGTCCACTACAGTCTTTCCACTATCGTCTTTCCACTATAGTCTGTCCACTTTAGTCTTTCCACTTTAGTTTTTCCACTTTAGTCTTTCCACTAGAGTCTGTCCACTTTAGTCTTTCCACTATTCTCTGTCCAATATAGTCTTTCCACAATAGTCTGTCCACTTTAGTCTTTCGACTTTAGTTTTTCCACTTTAGTCTGTCCACTTTAGACTTTCCACTTTAGTCTGTCCACTTTAGTCTTTCCATTTTAGTCTTTCCACTATAGTCTCCACTTTATTCTGTCCACTACAGTCTTTCCAGTTTCGTCTTTCCACTATTCTCTGTCCACTTTAGTGTTTCCACTATAGTCTCCACTTTATTCTGTCCACTACAGTCTTTCCACTATAGTCTGTCCACTTTAGTCTTTCCACTTTAGTCTTTCCAGTATAGTCTCCACTTTATTCTGTCCACTACAGTCTTTCCACTATAGTCTGTCCACTTTAGTTTTTCCACTTCAGTCTTTCCAGTATAGTCTCCACTTTATTCTGTCCACTACAGTCTTTCCACTTTCTTCTTTCCACTATTCTCTGTCCATTTTAGTCTTTCCACTTTAGTCTTTCCACTATAGTCTCCACTTTATTCTGTCCACTACAGTCTTTTCACTATAGTCTTTCCACTATAGTCTGTCCACTTTAGTCTTTCCACTATTCTCTGTCCACTTTAGTCTTTCCCCTATACTCTCCACTTTATTCTGTCAACTACAGTCTTTCCAATATAGTCTGTCCACTTTAGTCTTTCCACTTTAGTCTGTCCACTTTAGTCTTTCCACTATAGTCTGTCCAATTTAGTCTTTCCACTATTCTCTGTCCACTTTAGTCTTTCCACTTTAGTCTTTCCACTTTAGTCTCCACTTTATTCTGTCCACTACAGTCTTTCCACTATAGTCTTTCCACTATAGTCTGTCCACTTTAGTCTTTCCACTTTAGTCTTTCCACTTTAGTCTTTCCACTTTATTCTGTCCACTTCAGTGTGTACACTTTAGTCTGTCCACTGAGTCTTTCCACTTCAGTCTTTCCACTATAGTCTTTCCACTTTAGTCTTTCTACTTTAGTCTTTCCACTATAGTCTCCACTTTATTCTGTCCACTACAGTTTTTCCACTTTCGTCTTTCCAATACTCTCTGTCCACCTTAGTCTTTCCACTCTAGTTTTTCCACTATAGTCTCCACTTTATTCTGTTCACTACAGTCTTTCCACTATTGTCTTTCCGCTATAGTCTGTCCATTTTAGTCTTTCCACTATTCTATGTCCACTTTAGTCTTTCCGATATAGTCTCCACTTTATTCTGTCCACTACAGTCTTTCCACTATAGTCTTTCCACTATAGTCTGTCCACTTTAGTCTTTCCACTTTAGTTTTTCCAATTTAGTCTTTCCACTAGAGTCTGTCCACTTTAGTCTTTCCACTATTCTCTGTCCACTTTAGTCTTTCCACTATAGTCTGTCCACTTTAGTTTTTCCACTTTAATCTTTCCACTTTAGTCTGTCCACTTTAGTCTTTCCACTATAGTCTGTCCACCTTAGTCTTTCCACTTTAGTCTTTCCACTTTATTCTGTCCACTTCAGTGTGTACACTTTAGTCTGTCCACTGAGTCTTTCCACTTCAGTCTTTCCACTATAGTCTTTCCACTTTAGTCTTTCCACTTTAGTCTTTCCACTATAGTCTCCACTTTATTCTGTCCACTACAGTTTTTCCACTTTCGTCTTTCCAATACTCTCTGTCCACCTTAGTCTTTCCACTCTAGTCTTTCCACTATAGTCTACACTTTATTCTGTTCACTACAGTCTTTCCACTATTGTCTTTCCACTATAGTCTGTCCACTTTAGTCTTTCCACTATTCTATGTCCACTTTAGTCTTTCCGATATAGTCTCCACTTTATTCTGTCCACTACAGTCTTTCCACTATAGTCTTTCCACTATAGTCTGTCCACTTTAGTCTTTCCACTTTAGTTTTTCCACTTTAGTCTTTCCACTAGAGTCTGTCCACTTTAGTCTTTCCCCTATTCTCTGTCCACTATAGTCTTTCCACAATAGTCTGTCCACTTTAGTCTTTCGACTTTAGTTTTTCCACTTTAGTCTGTCCACTTTAGACTTTCCACTTTAGTCTGTCCACTTTAGTCTTTCCATTTTAGTCTTTCCACTATAGTCTCCACTTTATTCTGTCCACTACAGTTTTTCCACTTTCGTCTTTCCAATACTCTCTGTCCACCTTAGTCTTTCCACTCTAGTCTTTCCACTATAGTCTCCACTTTATTCTGTTCACTACAGTCTTTCCACTATTGTCTTTCCACTATAGTCTGTCCACTTTAGTCTTTCCACTATTCTATGTCCACTTTAGTCTTTCCGATATAGTCTCCACTTTATTCTGTCCACTACAGTCTTTCCACTATAGTCTTTCCACTATAGTCTGTCCACTTTAGTCTTTCCACTTTAGTTTTTCCACCTTAGTCTTTCCACTAGAGTCTGTCCACTTTAGTCTTTCCACTATTCTCTGTCCAATATAGTCTTTCCACAATAGTCTGTCCACTTTAGTCTTTCGACTTTAGTTTTTCCACTTTAGTCTGTCCACTTTAGACTTTCCACTTTAGTCTGTCCACTTTAGTCTTTCCATTTTAGTCTTTCCACTATAGTCTCCACTTTATTCTGTCCACTACAGTCTTTCCAGTTTCGTCTTTCCACTATTCTCTGTCCACTTTAGTGTTTCCACTATAGTCTCCACTTTATTCTGTCCACTATAGTCTTTCCACTATAGTCTGTCCACTTTAGTCTTTCCACTTTAGTCTTTCCAGTATAGTCTCCACTTTATTCTGTCCACTACAGTCTTTCCACTATAGTCTGTCCACTTTAGTCTTTCCACTTCAGTCTTTCCAGTATAGTCTCCACTTTATTCTGTCCACTACAGTCTTTCCACTTTCTTCTTTCCACTATTCTCTGTCCATTTTAGTCTTTCAACTTTAGTCTTTCCACTATAGTCTCCACTTTATTCTGTCCACTACAGTCTTTTCACTATAGTCTTTCCACTATAGTCTGTCCACTTTAGTCTTTCCACTATTCTCTGTCCACTTTAGTTTTTCCCCTATACTCTCCACTTTATTCTGTCAACTACAGTCTTTCCAATATAGTCTGTCCACTTTAGTCTTTCCACTTTAGTCTGTCCACTTTAGTCTTTCCACTATAGTCTGTCCAATTTAGTCTTTCCACTATTCTCTGTCCACTTTAGTCTTTCCAGTTTAGTCTTTCCACTTTAGTCTCCACTTTATTCTGTCAACTACAGTCTTTCCACTATAGTCTTTCCACTATAGTATGTCCACTTTAGTCTTTCCACTTTAATCTTTCCACTTTAGTCTGTCCACTTTAGTCTTTCCACTATAGTCTGTCCACTTTAGTCTTTCCACTTTAGTCTTTCCACTTTAGTCTTTCCACTTTATTCAGTCCACTTCAGTGTGTACACTTTAGTCCGTCCACCGAGTCTTTCCACTTCAGTCTTTCCACTATAGTCTGTACACTTTAGTCTTTCCACTTTAGTCTTTCCACTATAGTCTCCACTTTATTCTGTCCACTACAGTCTTTCCACTTTAGTGTTTCCAATACCCTCTGTCCACTTTAGTCTTTCCACTATAGTCTCCACTTTATTCTGTCCACTACAGTCTTTCCACTATAGTCTTTCCACTATAGTTTGTCCACTTTAGTCTTTCCACTATTCTCTGTCCACTCTAGTCTTTCCACTATAGTCTCCACTTTATTCTGTCCACTACAGTCTTTCCACTATAGTCTTTCCACTATAGTCTGTTTACTTTAGTCTTTCCACTATTCTCTGTCCACTTTAGTCTTTCCACTATAGTCTCCACTTTATTCTTTCCACTACAGTCTTTCCACTATAGTCTGTCCACTTTAGTCTTTCCACTATTCTATGTCCACTTTAGTCTTTCCGATATAGTCTCCACTTTATTCTGTCCACTACAGTCTTTCCACTATAGTCTTTCCACTATAGTCTGTCCACTTTAGTCTTTCCACTTTAGTTTTTCCACTTTAGTCTTTCCACTAGAGTCTGTCCACTTTAGTCTTTCCACTATTCTCTGTCCACTTTAGTCTTTCCACTATAGTCTGTCCATTTTAGTCTTTCCACTTTAATCTTTCCACTTTAGTCTGTCCACTTTAGTCGTTCGACTATAGTCTGTCCACTTTAGTCTTTCCACTTTAGTCTTTCCACTTTATTCTGTCCACTTCAGTGTGTACACTTTAGTCTGTCCACTGAGTCTTTCCACTTCAGTCTTTCCACTATAGTCTTTCCACTTTAGTCTTTCCACTTTAGTCTTTCCACTATAGTCTCCACTTTATTCTGTCCACTACAGTTTTTCCACTTTCGTCTTTCCAATACTCTCTGTCCACCTTAGTCTTTCCACTCTAGTCTTTCCACTATAGTCTCCACTTTATTCTGTTCACTACAGTCTTTCCACTATTGTCTTTCCACTATAGTCTGTCCACTATAGTCTTTCCACTATTCTATGTCCACTTTAGTCTTTCCGATATAGTCTCCACTTTATTCTGTCCACTACAGTCTTTTCACTATAGTCTTTCCACTATAGTCTGTCCACTTTAGTCTTTCCACTTTAATCTTTCCACTTTAGTCTGTCCACATTAGTCTTTCCACTATAGTCTGTCCACTTTAGTCTTTCCACTTTAGACTTTTCACTTTAGTCTTTCCACTTCAGTGTGTACACTTTAGTCTGTCCACTGAGTCTTTCCACTTCAGTCTTTCCACTATAGTCTGTCCACTTTAGTCTTTCCACTTTAGTCTTTCCACTATAGTCTCCACTTTATTCTGTCCACTACAGTCTTTCCACTTTAGTCTTTCCAATACTCTCTGTCCACTTTAGTCTTTCCACTTTAGTCTTTCCACTATAGTCTCCACTTTACTCTGTTCACTACAGTCTTTCCACTATAGTCTTTCCACTATAGTCTGTCCACTTTAGTCTTTCCACTATTCTCTGTCCACTTTATTCTTTCCACTATAGTCTCCACTTTATTCTGTCCACTACAGTCTTTCCACTATAGTCTTTCCACTATTCTCTGTCCACTTTAGTCTTTCCACTATAGTCTCCACTTTGTTCTGTCCACGACAGTCTTTCCACTATAGTCTTTCCACTATAGTCTGTCCACTTTAGTCTTTCCACTTTAGTTTTTCCACTATAGTCTGTCCACTTTAGACTTTCCACTTTAGACTTTTCACTTTAGTCTTTCCACTTCAGTGTGTACACTTTAGTCTGTCCACTGAGTCTTTCCACTTCAGTCTTTCCACTATAGTCTGTCCACTTTAGTCTTTCCACTTTAGTCTTTCCACTATAGTCTCCACTTTATTCTGTCCACTACAGTCTTTCCACTTTAGTCTTTCCAATACTCTCTGTCCACTTTAGTCTTTCCACTTTAGTCTTTCCACTATAGTCTCCACTTTATTCTGTCCACTACAGTCTTTCCACTTTAGTCTTTCCAATACTCTCTGTCCACTTTAGTCTTTCCACTTTAGTCTTTCCACTATAGTCTCCACTTTACTCTGTTCACTACAGTCTTTCCACTATAGTCTTTCCACTATAGTCTGTCCACTTTAGTCTTTCCACTATTCTCTGTCCACTTTATTCTTTCCACTATAGTCTCCACTTTATTCTGTCCACTACAGTCTTTCCACTATAGTCTTTCCACTATTCTCTGTCCACTTTAGTCTTTCCACTATAGTCTCCACTTTGTTCTGTCCACGACAGTCTTTCCACTATAGTCTTTCCACTATAGTCTGTCCCTTTAGTCTTTCCACTTTAGTTTTTCCACTTTAGTCTGTCCACTTTAGACTTTCCAATATAGTCTATCCACTTTAGTCTTTCCACTTTATTCTGTCCACTGCAGTCTTTCCACTATAGTCTTTCCACTATTCTCTGTCCACTTTAGTCTTTCCACTTTAGTCTTTCCACTATAGTCTCCACTTTATTCTGTCCACTACAGTCCTTCCACTATAGTCTTTCCACTATAGTCTGTCCATTTTAGTCTTTCCACTTTAGTCTCCACTTTATTCTGTCCACTACAGTCTTTCCACTATAGTCTTTCCACTATAGTCTGTCCATTTTAGTCTTTCCACTTTAGTCTTTCCACTTTAGTCGGTCCACTTTAGTCTTTCCACTATAGTCTTTCCACTTTAGTCTTTCCACTATTCTCTGTCCACTTTAGTCTTTCCACTATAGTCTTTCCACTATAGTCTCCACTTTATTCTGTCTTTACACTATACTCTGTCCACTTTAGTCTTTCCACTATAGTCTCCACTTTATTCTGTCCACTACAGTCTTTCCACTTTATTTTTTCCAATACTCTCTGTCCACTTTAGTCTTTCCACTATAGTCTTTCCACTTTATTCTGTCCACTACAGTCTTTCCAATATAGTCTTTCCACTATAGTCTGTCCACTTTAGTCTTTCCACTTTAGTCTTTCCACTTTAGTGTTTCCACTATAGTCTTTCCACTATTCTCTGTCCACTTTAGTCTTTCCACTTTAGTCTTTCCACTATAGTCTCCACTTTATTCTGTCCACTACAGTCTTTCCACTTTATTTTTTCCAATACTCTCTGTCCACTTTAGTCTTTCCACTATAGTCTCCACTTTATTCTGTCCACTACAGTCTTTCCACTTTAGTCTTTCCACTATAGTCTCCACTTTATTCTGTCCACTACAGTCTTTCCACTATAGTCTTTCCACTATAGTCTGTCCACTTTAGTCTTTCCACTTTAGTTTTTCCACTTTAGTCTGTCCCCTTCAGTCTGTCCACTTTAGTCTTTCCTCTTTAGTCTTTCCACTATAGTCTCCACTTTATTCTGTCCACTACAGTCTTTCCACTATAGTCTTTCCACTATAGTCTTTCCACTATTGTCTGTCCACTTTAGTCTTTCCACTTTAGTTTTTCCACTTTAGTCTGTCCACTTCTGTCTTTCCACTATAGTCTGTCCACTTTAGTCTTTCCTCTTTAGTCTTTCCACTATAGTCTCCACTTTATTCTGTCCACTACAATCTTTCCACTATAGTCTTTCCACTATAGTCTGTCCACTTTAATCTTTCCACTTTAGTCTTTCCACTTTAGTCTGTCCACTTTAGTCTTTCCAATATAGTCTGTCCACTTTAGTCTTTCCACTATTCTCTGTCCACTTTAGTCTTTCCACTTTAGTCTTTCCACTATAGTTTCCACTTTCTTCTGTCCACTACAGTCTTTCCACTATAGTCTTTCCACTATAGTCTGTCCACTTTAGTCTTTCCACTTTAGTCTTTCCACTTTAGTGTTTCCACTATAGTCTTTCCAATATTCTCTGTCCACTTTAGTCTTTCCACTTTAGTCTTTCCACTATAGTCTCCACTTTATTCTGTCCACTACAGTCTTTCCACTTTATTTTTTCCAATACTCTCTGTCCACTTTAGTCTTTCCACTATAGTCTCCACTTTATTCAGTCCACTACAGTCTTTCCACTATAGTCTGTCCACTTTAGTCTTTCCACTTTAGTCTTTCTACTTTAGTCTCCACTTTATTCTGTCCACTACAGTCTTTCCACTTTAGTCTTTCCACTATTCTCTGTCTACTTTCGTCTTTCCACTATAGTCTCCACTTTATTCTGTCCACTACAGTCTTTCCACTATAGTCTTTCCACTATAGTCTGTCCACTTTAGTCTGTCCACTTCAGTCCTTCCACTATTCTCTGTCCACTTTAGTCTTTCCACTATAGTCTCCACTTTTTTCTGTCCACTACAGTCTTTCCACTATAGTCTTTCCACTATAGTCTGTCCACTTTAGTCTTTCCACTTCAGTCTTTCCAGTATAGTCTCCACTTTATTCTGTCCACTACAGTCTTTCCACTTTATTCTTTCCACTATTCTCTGTCCACTTTAGTCTTTCCGCTTTAGTCTTTCCACTATAGTCTCCACTTTATTCTTTCCACTACAGTCTTTCCACTATAGTCTGTCCACTTTAGTCTTTCCACTATTCTCTGTCCACTTTAGTCTTTCCACTATACTCTCAACTTTATTCTGTCCACTACAGTCTTTCCACTTTAGTCTTTCCAATATAGTCTGTCCACTTTAGTCTTTCCACTTTAGTCTTTCAACCTTAGTCGGTCCACTTTAGTCTTTCCACTATAGTCTGTCCACTTTAGTCTTTCCACTATTCTCTGTCCACTTTAGTCTTTCAACTATACTCTCCACTTTATTCTGTCCACTACAGTCTTTCCACTATAGTCTTTCCACTATAGTCTGTCCACTTTAGTCTTTCCACTTTAATCTTTCCACTTTAGTCTGTCCACTTTAGTCTTTTCACTATAGTCTGTCCACTTTAGTCTTTCCACTTTAGTCTTTCCACTTTATTCTGTCCACTTCAGTGTGTACACTTTAGTCTGTCCACTGAGTCTTTTCACTTCAGTCTTTCCACTATAGTCTTTCCACTTTAGTCTTTCTACTTTAGTCTTTCCACTATAGTCTCCACTTTATTCTGTCCACTACAGTTTTTCCACTTTCGTCTTTCCAATACTCTCTGTCCACCTTAGTTTTTCCACTCTAGTTTTCCCACTATAGTCTCCACTTTATTCTGTTTACTACAGTCTTTCCACTATTGTCTTTCCGCTATAGTCTGTCCATTTTAGTCTTTCCACTATTCTATGTCCACTTTAGTCTTTCCGATATAGTCTCCACTTTATTCTGTCCACTACAGTCTTTCCACTATAGTCTTTCCACTATAGTCTGTCCACTTTAGTCTTTCCACTTTAGTTTTTCCAATTTAGTCTTTCCACTAGAGTCTGTCCACTTTAGTCTTTCCACTATTCTCTGTCCACTTTAGTCTTTCCACTATAGTCTGTCCACTTTAGTTTTTCCACTTTAATCTTTCCACTTTAGTCTGTCCACTTTAGTCTTTCCACTATAGTCTGTCCACCTTAGTCTTTCCACTTTAGTCTTTCCACTTTATTCTGTCCACTTCAGTGTGTACACTTTAGTCTGTCCACTGAGTCTTTCCACTTCAGTCTTTCCACTATAGTCTTTCCACTTTAGTCTTTCCACTTTAGTCTTTCCACTATAGTCTCCACTTTATTCTGTCCACTACAGTTTTTCCACTTTCGTCTTTCCAATACTCTCTGTCCACCTTAGTCTTTCCACTCTAGTCTTTCCACTATAGTCTCCACTTTATTCTGTTCACTACAGTCTTTCCACTATTGTCTTTCCACTATAGTCTGTCCACTTTAGTCTTTCCACTATTCTATGTCCACTTTAGTCTTTCCGATATAGTCTCCACTTTATTCTGTCCACTACAGTCTTTCCACTATAGTCTTTCCACTATAGTCTGTCCACTTTAGTCTTTCCACTTTAGTTTTTCCACTTTAGTCTTTCCACTAGAGTCTGTCCACTTTAGTCTTTCCACTATTCTCTGTCCACTATAGTCTTTCCACAATAGTCTGTCCACTTTAGTCTTTCGACTTTAGTTTTTCCACTTTAGTCCGTCCACTTTAGACTTTCCACTTTAGTCTGTCCACTTTAGTCTTTCCATTTTAGTCTTTCCACTATAGTCTCCACTTTATTCTGTCCACTACAGTTTTTCCACTTTCGTCTGTCCAATACTCTCTGTCCACCTTAGTCTTTCCACTCTAGTCTTTCCACTATAGTCTCCACTTTATTCTGTTCACTACAGTCTTTCCACTATTGTCTTTCCACTATAGTCTGTCCACTTTAGTCTTTCCACTATTCTCTGTCCACTTTAGTCTTTCCACTATAGTCTGTCCACTTTAGTTTTTCCACTTTCATCTTTCCACTTTAGTCTGTCCACTTTAGTCTTTCCACTATAGTCTGTCCACCTTAGTCTTTCCACTTAAGTCTTTCCACTTTATTCTGTCCACTTCAGTGTGTACACTTTAGTCTGTCCACTGAGTCTTTCCACTTCAGTCTTTCCACTATAGTCTTTCCACTTTAGTCTTTCCACTATAGTCTTTCCACTATAGTCTCCACTTTATTCTGTCCACTACAGTTTTTCCACTTTCGTCTTTCCAATACTCTCTGTCCACCTTAGTCTTTCCACTCTAGTCTTTCCACTATAGTCTTTCCACTTTAGTCTTTCCACTTTAGTCTTTCCACTATAGTCTCCACTTTATTCTGTCCACTACAGTTTTTCCACTTTCGTCTTCCACTTTCCTCACTACAGTCTTTCCACTATTGTCTTTCCACTATAGTCTGTCCACTTTAGTCTTTCCACTATTCTATGTCCACTTTAGTCTTTCCGATATAGTCTCCACTTTATTCTGTCCACTACAGTCTTTCCACTATAGTCTTTCCACTATAGTCTGTCCACTTTAGTCTTTCCACTTTAGTTTTTCCACTTTAGTCTTTCCACTAGAGTCTGTCCACTTTAGTCTTTCCACTATTCTCTGTCCAATATAGTCTTTCCACAATAGTCTGTCCACTTTAGTCTTTCTACTTTAGTTTTTCCACTTTAGTCTGTCCACTTTAGACTTTCCACTTTAGTCTGTCCACTTTAGTCTTTCCATTTTAGTCTTTCCACTATAGTCTCCACTTTATTCTGTCCACTACAGTCTTTCCAGTTTCGTCTTTCCACTATTCTCTGTCCACTTTAGTGTTTCCACTATAGTCTCCACTTTATTCTGTCCACTACAGTCTTTCCACTATAGTCTGTCCACTTTAGTCTTTCCACTTTAGTCTTTCCAGTATAGTCTCCACTTTATTCTGTCCACTACAGTCTTTCCACTTTATTCTTTCCACTATTCTCTGTCCACTTTAGTCTTTCCACTTTTGTCTTCCCACTTTAGTTTTTCCACTTTAGTCTGTCCACTTCAGTCCTTCCACTATTCTCTGTCCACTTTAGTCTTTCCACTATAGTCTCCACTTTTTTCTGTCCACTACAGTCTTTCCACTATAATCTTTCCACTATAGTCTGTCCACTTTAGTCTGTCCACTTTAGTCTTTCCATTTTAGTCTTTCCACTATAGTCTCCACTTTATTCTGTCCACTACAGTCTTTCCAGTTTCGTTTTTCCACTATTCTCTGTCCAATATAGTCTTTCCACAATAGTCTGTCCACTTTAGTCTTTCGACTTTAGTTTTTCCACTTTAGTCTGTCCACTTTAGACTTTCCACTTTAGTCTGTCCACTTTAGTCTTTCCATTTTAGTCTTTCCACTATAGTCTCCACTTTATTCTGTCCACTACAGTCTTTCCAGTTTCGTCTTTCCACTATTCTCTGTCCACTTTAGTGTTTCCACTATAGTCTCCACTTTATTCTGTCCACTACAGTCTTTCCACTATAGTCTGTCCACTTTAGTCTTTCCACTTTAGTCTTTCCAGTATAGTCTCCACTTTATTCTGTCCACTACAGTCTTTCCACTTTATTCTTTCCACTATTCTCTGTCCACTTTAGTCTTTCCACTTTTGTCTTTCCACTTTAGTTTTTCCAAGTTAGTCTGTCCACTTCAGTCCTTCCACTATTCTCTGTCCACTTTAGTCTTTCCACTTTAGTCTTTCCACTTTAATCTTTCCACTATAGTCTGTCCACTTTAGTCTTTCCACTATTCTATGTAGACTTCAGTCTTTCCGATATAGTCTCGACTTTATTCTGTCCACTACAGTCTTTCCACTATAGTCTTTCCACTATAGTCTGTCCACTTTAGTCTTTCCACTTTAGTTTTTCCACTTTAGTCTTTCCACTAGAGTCTGTCCACTTTAGTCTTTCCACTATTCTCTGTCCACTATAGTCTTTCCACAATAGTCTGTCCACTTTAGTCTTTCGACTTTAGTTTTTCCACTTTAGTCTGTCCACTTTAGACTTTCCACTTTAGTCTGTCCACTTTAGTCTTTCCATTTTAGTCTTTCCACTATAGTCTCCACTTTATTCTGTCCACTACAATTTTTCCACTTTCGTCTTTCCAATACTCTCTGTCCACCTTAGTCTTTCCACTCTAGTCTTTCCACTATAGTCTCCACTTTATTCTGTTCACAACAGTCTTTCCACTATTGTCTTTCCACTATAGTCTGTTCGCTTTAGTCTTTCCACTATTCTATGTCCACTTTAGTCTTTCCGATATAGTCTCCACTTTATTCTGTCCACTACAGTCTTTCCACTATAGTCTGTCCACTTTAGTCTTTCCACTTTAGTTTTTCCACTTTAGTCTTTCCACTAGAGTCTGTCCACTTTATTCTTTCCACTATTTTCTGTCCACTTTAGTCTTTCCACTATAGTCTCCACTTTATTCTGTCCACTACAGTCTTTCCACTATAGTCTTTCCACTATAGTCTGTCCACTTTAGTCTTTCCACTTTAATCTTTCCACTTTAGTCCGTCCACTTTAGTCTTTCCATAATAGTCTATCCACTTTAGTCTTTCCACTTCAGTCTTTCCACTATTGTCTGTCCACTTTAGTCTTTCCACTTTAGTCTTTCCACTATAGTCTCCACTTTATTCTGTCCACTACAGCCTTTCCTCTATAGTCTGTCCACTTTAGTCTTTCCACTATTCTCTGTCCACTTTAGTCTTTCCACTATACTCTCCACTTTATTCTGTCCACTACAGTCTTTCCACTATAGTCTTTCCAATATAGTCTGTCCACTTTAATCTTTCCACTTTAGTCTTTCAACCTTAGTCTGTCCACTTTAGTCTTTCCACTATAGTCCGTCCACTTTAGTCTTTCCACTATAGTCTGTCCACTTTAGTCTTTCCACTTTAGTCTTTCCACTATAGTCTCCACTTTATTCTGTCCAATACAGTCTTTCCACTTTAGTCTTTCCAATACTCTCTGTCCACTTTAGTATCTCCACTCTAGTCTTTCCACTATAGTCTCCACTTTATTCTGTTCAATACAGTCTTTCCACTATAGTCTTTCCACTATAGTCTGTCCACTTTAGTCTTTCCACTATTCTCTGTCCACTTTAGTCTTTCCACTGAAGTCTCCACTTTATTCTGTCCACTACAGTCTTTCCACTATAGTCTTTCCACAATAGTCTGTCCACTTTAGTCTTTCCCCTTTAGTCTTTCCACTATAGTCTCCACGTTATTCTTTCCACTACAGTCTTTCCACTATAGTCTATCCACTATAGTCTGTCCACTTTAGTCTTTCCATTTTAGTTTTTCCACTATAGTCTGTCCACTTTAGTCTTTCCACTATAGTCTTTCCACTATAGTCTGTCCACTTTAGTCTTTTCACTATTCTCTGTCCACTTTAGTCTTTCCACTATAGTCTCCACTTTATTCTGTCCACTTTAGTCTTTCCACTATTCTCTGTCCACTTTAGTCTTTCCACTGAAGTCTCCACTTTATTCTGTCCACTACAGTCTTTCCATTATAGTCTTTCCATTATAGTCTGTCCACTTTAGTCTTTCCACTTTAGTTTTTCCACTTCTTTCAACTAGAGTCTGTCCTCTTTAGTCTTTCCACTATTCTCTGTCCACTTTAGTCTTTCCACTTTAATCTTTCCACTTTAGTCTGTCCACTTTAGTCTTTCCACTATAGTCTGTCCACTTTAGTCTTTCCACTTTATTCTGTCCACTTCAGTGTGTACACTTTAGTCTGTCCACTGAGTCTTTCCACTTCAGTCTTTCCACTACAGTCTTTCCACTTTAGTCTTTCCACTTTAGTCTTTCCACTATAGTCTCCACTTTATTCTGTCCACTACAGTCTTTCCACTTTCGTCTTTCCAATACTCTCTGTCCACTTTAGTCTTTCCACTCTAGTCTTGCCAATATAGTCTCCACTTTCTGTCCACTGTCCTTTCTGTCCTTTGTCTGTCCACTTTAGTCTTTCCACTATAGTCTGTCCACCTTAGTCTTTCCACTATTCTCTTTCCACTTTAGTCTTTCCACTTTAGTCGTTCGACTATAGTCTCCACTTTATTCTGTCCACTACAGTCTTTCCACTATAGTCTTTCCACTATAGTCTGTCCACTTTAGTCTTTCCACTTTAATCTTTCCACTTTATTCCGTCCACTTTAGTCTTTCCACTATAGTCTGTCCACTTTAGTCTTTCCACTTTAGTCTTTCCACTTCATTCTGTCCACTTCAATGTGTACACTTTAGTCTGTCCACTGAGTCTTTCCACTATAGTCTTTCCTCTATAGTCTGTCCACTTTAGTCTTTCCACTATTCTCTGTCCCCTTTAGTCTTTCCACTATACTCTCCACTTTATTCTGTCCACTACAGTCTTTCCACTATAGTCTGTCCACTTTAGTCTTTCCACTTTATTCTGTCCACTACAGTCTTTCCACTATAGTCTTTCCACTATAGTCTATCCACTTTAGTCTTTCCACTATTCTCTGTCCACTTTAGTCTTTACACTATAGTCTCCACTTTATTCTGTCCACTACAGTCTTTCCACTTTAGTCTTTCCACTATAGTCTGTTTACTTTAGTCTTTCCACTTTAGTCTTTGCACTATTCTCTGTCCACTTTAGTCTTTCCACTTTAGTTTTTCCACTATAGTCTCCACTTTATTCTTTCCACTACAGTCTTTCCACTATAGTCTGTCCACTTTAGTCTTTCCACTATTCTCTTTCCACTTTAGTCTTTCCACTATAGTCTCCACTTTATTCTGTCCACTACAGTCTTTCCACTATAGTCTTTCCACTATAGTCTGTCCACTTTAGTCTTTCCACTTTAATCTTTCCACTTTAGTCTGTCCACTTTAGTCTTTCCACTATAGTCTGTCCACTTTAGTCTTTCCACTTTAGTCTTTCCACTTTATTCTGTCCACTTCAGTGTGTACACTTTAGTCTGTCCACTGAGTCTTTCCACTTCAGTCTTTCCACTACAGTCTTTCCACTTTAGTCTTTCCACTTTAGTCTTTCCACTATAGTCTCCACTTTATTCTGTCCACTACAGTCTTTCCACTTTCGTCTTTCCAATACTCTCTGTCCACTTTAGTCTTTCCACTCTAGTCTTTCCACTATAGTCTCCACTTTATTCTGTTCACTACAGTCTTTCCACTATTGTCTTTCCACTATAGTCTGTCCACTTTAGTCTTTCCACTATTCTATGTCCACTTTAGTCTTTCCGATACAGTCTCCACTTTATTCTGTCCACTACAGTATTTCCACTATAGTCTTTCCACTATAGTCTGTCCACTTTAGTCTTTCCACTAGAGTCTGTCCACTTTAGTCTTTCCACTATTCTCTGTCCACTTTAGTCTTTCCACTATAGTCTCCACTTTATTCTGTCCACTATAGTCTTTCCACAATAGTCCGTCCACTATAGTCTTTCGACTTTAGTTTTTCCACTTTAGTCTGTCAACTTTAGACTTTCCACTATAGTCTGTCCACTTCAGTCTTTCCACTTTAGTCGTTCCACTATAGTCTCCACTTTATTCTGTCCACTACAGTCTTTCCACTATAGTCTTTCCACTATAGTCTGTCCACTTTAGTCTTTCCACTTTAATCTTTCCACTTTAGTCCGTCCACTTTAGTCTTTCCACTATAGTCTGTCCACTTTAGTCTTTCCACTTTAGTCGTTCCACTGTAGTCTCCACTTTATTCTGTCCACTACAGTCTTTCCACTATAGTCTTTCCACTATAGTCTGTCCACTTTAGTCTTTCCACTTTAATCTTTCCACTTTAGTCCGTCCACTTTAGTCTTTCCACTATAGTCTGTCCACTTTAGTCTTTCCACTTTAGTCTTTCCACTTCATTCTGTCCACTTCAGTGTGAACACTTTAGTCTGTCCACTGAGTCTTTCCACTATAGTCTTTCCTCTATAGTCTGTACACTTTAGTCTTTCCACTATTCTCTTTCCCCTTTAGTCTTTCCACTATACTCTCCACTTTATTCTGTCCACTACAGTCTTTCCACTATAGTCTGTCCACTTTAGTCTTTCCACTTTATTCTGTCCACTATAGTCTTTCCACAATAGTCCGTCCACTTTAGTCTTTCGACTTTAGTTTTTCCACTTTAGTCTGTCAACTTTAGACTTTCCACTATAGTCTATCCACTTTAGTCTTTCCACTTTAGTCTTTCCACTTTATTCTGTCCACTTCAGTGTGTACACTTTAGTCTGTCCACTGAGTCTTTCCACTTCAGTCTTTCCACTATAGTCTGTCCACTTTAGTCTTTCCACTATAGTCTCCACTTTATTCTGTCCACTACAGTCTTTCCTCTATAGTCTGTCCACTTTAGTCTTTCCACTATTCTCTGTCCACTTTAGTCTTTCCACTACACTCTCCACTTGATTCTGTCCACTACAGTCTTTCCACTATAGTCTTTCCAATATAGTCTGTCCACTTTAGTCTTTCAACCTTAGTCTGTCCACTTTAGTCTTTCCACTATAGTCTGTCCGCTTTAGTCTTTCCACTATTCTCTTTCCACTTTAGTCTTTCCACTTTAGTCGTTCCACTATAGTCTCCACTTTATTCTGTCCACTACAGTCTTTCCACTATAGTCTTTCCACTATAGTCTGTCCACTTTAGTCTTTCCACTTTAATCTTTCCACTTTAGTCCGTCCACTTTAGTCTTTCCACTACAGTCTGTCCACTTTAGTCTTTCCACTTTAGTCTTTCCACTTCATTCTGTCCACTTCAGTGTGTACACTTTAGTCTGTCCACTGAGTCTTTCCACTATAGTCTTTCCTCTATAGTCTGTCCACTTTAGTCTTGCCACTATTCTCTGTCCCCTTTAGTCTTTCCACTATACTCTCCACTTTATTCTGTCCACTACAGTCTTTCCACTATAGTCTGTCCACTTTAGTCTTTCCACTTTATTCTGTCCACTACAGTCTTTCCACTATACTCTTTCCACTATATTCTATCCACTTTAGTCTTTCCACTATTCTCTGTCCACTTTAGTCTTTACACTATAGTCTCCACTTTATTCTGTCCACTACAGTCTTTCCACTATAGTCTTTCCACTATAGTCTGTTTACTTTAGTCTTTCCACTTTAGTCTTTCCACTATTCTCTGTCCACTTTAGTCTTTCCACTATAGTCTCCACTTTATTCTTGCCACTACAGTCTTTCCAGTATAGTCTGTCCACTTTAGTCTTTCCACTATTCTCTGTCCACTTTAGTCTTTCCACTATACTCTCCACTTTATTCTGTCCACTATAGTCTTTCCACTATAGTCTGTCCACTTTAGTCTTTCCACTTTAATCTTTCCACTTTAGTCTTTCCACTTTAGTCTTTCCACTATAGTCTGTCCACTTTAGTCTTTCCACTTTAGTCTTTCCACTATAGTCTCCACTTTATTCTGTCCACTACAGTCTTTCCACTTCCGTCTTTCCAGTACTCTCTGTCCACTTTAGTCTTTCCACTCTAGCCTTTCCACTATAGTCTCCACTTTATTCTGTTCACTACAGTCTGTCCAATTTAGTCTTTCCACTATTCTATGTCCACTTTAGTCTTTCCGATATAGTCTCCACTTTATTCTGTTCACTACAGTCTTTCCACTATAGTCTTTCCACTATAGTCTGCCCACTTTAGTCTTTCCACTTTAGTTTTTCCACTTTAGTCTTTCCACTAGAGTCTGTCCACTTTAGTCTTTCCACTATTCTCTGTCCACTTTAGTCTTTCCACTATAGTCTCCACTTTATTCTGTCCACTACAGTCTTTCCACTATAGTCTTTCCACTATAGTCTGTCCATTTTAGTCTTTCGACTTTAGTTTTTCCACTTTAGTCTGTCCACTTTAGACTTTCCACTATAGTCTATCCACTTTAGTCTTTCCACTTTAGTCTTTCCACTTTATTCTGTCCACTTCAGTGTGTACACTTTAGTCTGTCCACTGAGTCTTTCCACTTCAGTCTTTCCACTATAGTCTGTCCACTTTAGTCTTTCCACTTTAGTCTTTCCACTATAGTCTCCACTTTATTCTGTCCACTACAGTCTTTCCTCTATAGTCTGTCCACTTTAGTCTTTCCACTATTCTCTGTCCACTTTAGTCTTTCCAGTATACTCTCCACTTTATTCTGTCCACTACAGTCTTTCCACTATAGTCTTTCCAATATAGTCTGTCCACTTTAGTCTTTCCTCTTTAGTCTTTCAACCTTAGTCTGTCCACTACAGTCTTTCCACTATAGTCTTTCCACTATAGTCTGTTTACTTTAGTCTTTCCACTTTAGTCTTTCCCCTATTCTCTGTCCACTTTAGTCTTTCCACTTTAGTCTTTCCACTATAGTCTCCACTTTATTCTTTCCACTACAGTCTTTCCACTATAGTCTGTCCACTTTAGTCTTTCCACTATTCTCTGTCCACTTTAGTCTTTCCACTAGACTCTCCACTTTATTCTGTCCACTACAGTGTGTACACTTTAGTCTGTCCACTGAATCTTTCCACTTCAGTCTTTCCACTACAGTCTTTCCACTTTAGTCTTTCCACTTTAGTCTTTCCACTATAGTCTCCACTTTATTCTGTCCACTACAGTCTTTCCACTTTCGTCTTTCCAATACTCTCTGTCCACTTTAGTCTTTCCACTCTAGTCTTGCCAATATAGTCTCCACTTTCTGTCCACTGTCCTTTCTGTCCTTTGTCTGTCCACTTTAGTCTTTCCACCATAGTCTGCCCACCTTAGTCTTTCCACTATTCTCTTTCCACTTTAGTCTTTCCACTTTAGTTGTTCCACTATAGTCTCCACTTTATTCTGTCCACTACAGTCTTTCCACTATAGTCTTTCCACTATAGTCTGTCCACTTTAGTCTTTCCACTTTAATCTTTCCACTTTATTCCGTCCACTTTAGCCTTTCCACTATAGTCTGTCCACTTTAGTCTTTCCACTTTAGTCTTTCCACTTCATTCTGTCCACTTCAATGTGTACACTTTAGTCTGTCCACTGAGTCTTTCCACTATAGTCTTTCCTCTATAGTCTGTCCACTTTAGTCTTTCCACTATTCTCTGTCCCCTTTAGTCTTTCCACTATACTCTCCACTTTATTCTGTCCACTACAGTCTTTCCACTATAGTCTGTCCACTTTAGTCTTTCCACTTTATTCTGTCCACTACAGTCTTTCCACTATAGTCTTTCCACTATAGTCTATCCACTTTAGTCTTTCCACTATTCTCTGTCCACTTTAGTCTTTACACTATAGTCTCCACTTTATTCTGTCCACTACAGTCTTTCCACTATAGTCTGTTTACTTTAGTCTTTCCACTTTAGTCTTTGCACTATTCTCTGTCCACTTTAGTCTTTCCACTTTAGTTTTTCCACTATAGTCTCCACTTTATTCTTTCCACTACAGTCTTTCCACTATAGTCTGTCCACTTTAGTCTTTCCACTATTCTCTCTCCACTTTAGTCTTTCCACTATAGTCTCCACTTTATTCTGTCCACTACAGTCTTTCCACTATAGTCTTTCCACTATAGTCTGTCCACTTTAGTCTTTCCACTTTAATCTTTCCACTTTAGTCTGTCCACTTTAGTCTTTCCACTATAGTCTGTCCACTTTAGTCTTTCCACTTTAGTCTTTCCACTGTATTCTGTCCACTTCAGTGTGTACACTTTAGTCTGTCCACTGAGTCTTTCCACTTCAGTCTTTCCACTACAGTCTTTCCACTTTAGTCTTTCCACTTTAGTCTTTCCACTATAGTCTCCACTTTATTCTGTCCACTACAGTCGTTCCACTATAGTCTGTCCACTTTAGTCTTTCCACTTTATTCTGTCCACTACAGTCTTTCCACTATACTCTTTCCACTATAGTCTATCCACTTTAGTCTTTCCACTATTCTCTGTCCACTTTAGTCTTTACACTATAGTCTCCCCTTTATTCTGTCCACTACAGTCTTTCCACTATAGTCTTTCCACTATAGTCTGTTTACTTTAGTCTTTCCACTTTAGTCTTTCCACTATTCTCTGTCCACTTTAGTCTTTCCACTATAGTCTCCACTTTATTCTTGCCACTACAGTCTTTCCAGTATAGTCTGTCCACTTTAGTCTTTCCACTATTCTCTGTCCACTTTAGTCTTTCCACTAGACTCTCCACTTTATTCTGTCCACTTTATTCTGTCCACTATAGTCTGTCCACTTTAGTCTTTCCGCTTTAGTCTTTCCACTTCATTCTGTCCACTTCAGTGTGTACACTTTAGTCTGTCCTCTGAGTCTTTCCACTATAGTCTTTCCTCTATAGTCTGTCCACTTTAGTCTTTCCACTATTCTCTGTCCCCTTTAGTCTTTCCACTATACTCTCCACTTTATTCTGTCCACTATAGTCTTTCCACTATAGTCTGTCCACTTTAGTCTTTCCACTTTAATCTTTCCACTTTAGTCCGTCCACTTTAGTCTTTCCACTATAGTCTGTCCACTTTAGTCTTTCCACTTTAGTCGTTCCACTGTAGTCTCCACTTTATTCTGTCCACTACAGTCTTTCCACTATAGTCTTTCCACTATAGTCTGTCCACTTTAGTCTTTCCACTTTAATCTTTCCACTTTAGTCCGTCCACTTTAGTCTTTCCACTATAGTCTGTCCACTTTAGTCTTTCCACTTTAGTCTTTCCACTTCATTCTGTCCACTTCAGTGTGAACACTTTAGTCTGTCCACTGAGTCTTTCCACTATAGTCTTTCCTCTATAGTCTGTCCACTTTAGTCTTTCCACTATTCTCTGTCCCCTTTAGTCTTTCCACTATACTCTCCACTTTATTCTGTCCACTACAGTCTTTCCACTATAGTCTGTCCACTTTAGTCTTTCCACTTTATTCTGTCCACTATAGTCTTTCCACAATAGTCCGTCCACTTTAGTCTTTCGACTTTAGTTTTTCCACTTTAGTCTGTCAACTTTAGACTTTCCACTATAGTCTATCCACTTTAGTCTTTCCACTTTAGTCTTTCCACTTTATTCTGTCCACTTCAGTGTGTACACTTTAGTCTGTCCACTGAGTCTTTCCACTTCAGTCTTTCCACTATAGTCTGTCCACTTTAGTCTTTCCACTTTAGTCTTTCCACTATAGTCTCCACTTTATTCTGTCCACTAAAGTCTTTCCTCTATAGTCTGTCCACTTTAGTCTTTCCACTATTCTCTGTCCACATTAGTCTTTCCACTACACTCTCCACTTTATTCTGTCCACTACAGTCTTTCCACTATAGTCTTTCCAATATAGTCTGTCCACTTTAGTCTTTCAACCTTAGTCTGTCCACTTTAGTCTTTCCACTATAGTCTGTCCGCTTTAGTCTTTCCACTATTCTCTTTCCACTTTAGTCTTTCCACTTTAGTCGTTCCACTATAGTCTCCACTTTATTCTGTCCACTACAGTCTTTCCACTATAGTCTTTCCACTATAGTCTGTCCACTTTAGTCTTTCCACTTTAATCTTTCCACTTTAGTCCGTCCACTTTAGTCTTTCCACTATAGTCTGTCCACTTTAGTCTTTCCACTTTAGTCGTTCCACTATAGTCTCCACTTTATTCTGTCCACTACAGTCTTTCCACTATAGTCTTTCCAATATAGTCTGTCCACTTTAGTCTTTCCACTTTAATCTTTCCACTTTAGTCCGTCCACTTTAGTCTTTCCACTACAGTCTGTCCACTTTAGTCTTTCCACTTTAGTCTTTCCACTTCATTCTGTCCACTTCAGTGTGTACACTTTAGTCTGTCCACTGAGTCTTTCCACTATAGTCTTTCCTCTATAGTCTGTCCACTTTAGTCTTGCCACTATTCTCTGTCCCCTTTAGTCTTTCCACTATACTCTCCACTTTATTCTGTCCACTACAGTCTTTCCACTATAGTCTGTCCACTTTAGTCTTTCCACTTTATTCTGTCCACTACAGTCTTTCCACTATACTCTTTCCACTATAGTCTATCCACTTTAGTCTTTCCACTATTCTCTGTCCACTTTAGTCTTTACACTATAGTCTCCACTTTATTCTGTCCACTACAGTCTTTCCACTATAGTCTTTCCACTATAGTCTGTTTACTTTAGTCTTTCCACTTTAGTCTTTCCACTATTCTCTGTCCACTTTAGTCTTTCCACTATTCTCTGTCCACTTTAGTCTTTCCACTATTCTCTTTCCACTTTAGTCTTTCCACTAGACTCTCCACTTTATTCTGTCCACTTTATTCTGTCCACTATAGTCTGTCCACTTTAGTCTTTCCGCTTTAGTCTTTCCACTTCATTCTGTCCACTTCAGTGTGTACACTTTAGTCTGTCCTCTGAGTCTTTCCACTATAGTCTTTCCTCTATAGTCTGTCCACTTTAGTCTTTCCACTATTCTCTGTCCCCTTTAGTCTTTCCACTATACTCTCCACTTTATTCTGTCCACTATAGTCTTTCCACTATAGTCTGTCCACTTTAGTCTTTCCACTTTAATCTTTCCACTTTAGTCTTTCCACTTTAGTCTTTCCACTATAGTCTGTCCACTTTAGTCTTTCCACTTTAGTCTTTCCACTATAGTCTCCACTTTATTCTGTCCACTACAGTCTTTCCACTTCCGTCTTTCCAGTACTCTCTGTCCACTTTAGTCTTTCCACTCTAGTCTTTCCACTATAGTCTCGACTTTATTCTGTTCACTACAGTCTTTCCACTATAGTCTGTCCACTTTAGTCTTTCCACTTTATTCTGTCCACTTCAGTGTGTACACTTTAGTCTGTCCACTGAGTCTTTCCACTTCAGTCTTTCCACTATAGTCTGTCCACTTTAGTCTTTCCACTTTAGTCTTTCCACTATAGTCTCCACTTTATTCTGTCCACTACAGTCTTTCCTCTATAGTCTGTCCACTTTAGTCTTTCCACTATTCTCTGTCCACTTTAGTCTTTCCAGTATACTCTCCACTTTATTCTGTCCACTACAGTCTTTCCACTATAGTCTTTCCAATATAGTCTGTCCACTTTAGTCTTTCCACTTTAGTCTTTCAACCTTAGTCTGTCCACTACAGTCTTTCCACTATAGTCTTTCCACTATAGTCTGTTTACTTTAGTCTTTCCACTTTAGTCTCTCCCCTATTCTCTGTCCACTTTAGTCTTTCCACTTTAGTCTTTCCACTATAGTCTCCACTTTATTCTTTCCACTACAGTCTTTCCACTATAGTCTGTCCACTTTAGTCTTTCCACTATTCTCTGTCCACTTTAGTCTTTCCACTAGACTCTCCACTTTATTCTGTCCACTACAGTCTTTCCACTTTAGTCTTTCCAATATAGTCTGTCCACTTTAGTCTTTCCACTTTAGTCTTTCAACCTTAGTCTGTCCACTTTAGTCTTTCCACTATAGTCTGTCCACTTTAGTCTTTCCACTATTCTCTTTCCACTTTAGTCTTTCCACTATAGTCTCCACTTCATTCTGTCCACTACAGTCTTTCCACTATAGTCTTTCCACTATAGTCTGTCCACTTTAGTCTTTCCACTTTAATCTTTCCACTTTAGTCGGTCCACTTTAGTCTTTCCACTATAGTCTTTCCACTATAGTCTGTCCACTTTAGTCTTTCCACTTTAGTTTTTCCACTTTAGTCTTTCCACTAGAGTCTGTCCACTTTAGTCTTTCCACTATAGTCTCCACTTTATTATGTCCACTATAGTCTTTCCACAATAGTCCGTCCACTTTAGTCTTTCGACTTTAGTTTTTCCACTTTAGTCTGTCAACTTTAGACTTTCCACTATAGTCTATCCACTTTAGTCTTTCCACTTTAGTCTTTCCACTTTATTCTGTCCACTTCAGTGTGTACACTTTAGTCTGTCCACTGAGTCTTTCCACTTCAGTCTTTCCACTATAGTCTGTCCACTTTAGTCTTTCCACTTTAGTCTTTCCACTATAGTCTCCACTTTATTCTGTCCACTACAGTCTTTCCTCTATAGTCTGTCCACTTTAGTCTTTCCACTATTCTCTGTCCACTTTAGTCTTTCCACTATACTCTCCCCTTTATTCTATCCACTACAGTCTTTCCACTATAGTCTTTCCAATATAGTCTGTCCACTTTAGTCTTTCCACTTTAGTCTTTCAACCTTAGTCTGTCCACTTTAGTCTTTCCACTATAGTCTGTCCACTTTAGTCTTTCCACTATTCTCTTTCCACTTTAGTCTTTCCACTTTAGTCGTTCCACTAAAGTCTCCACTTTATTCTGTCCACTACAGTCTTTCCACTATAGTCTTTCCACTATAGTCTGTCCACTTTAGTCTTTCCACTTTAATCTTTCCACTTTAGTCCGTCCACTTTAGTCTTTCCACTATAGTCTGTCCACTTTAGTCTTTCCACTTTAGTCTTTCCACTTCATTCTGTCCACTTCAGTGTGTACACTTTAGTCTGTCCACTGAGTCTTTCCACTATAGTCTTTCCTCTATAGTCTGTCCACTTTAGTCTTTCCACTATTCTCTGTCCCCTTTAGTCTTTCCACTATACTCTCCACTTTATTCTTTCCACTACAGTCTTTCCACTATAGTCTGTCCACTTTAGTCTTTCCACTTTATTCTGTCCACTACAGTCTTTCCACTATAGTCTTTCCACTATAGTCTATCCACTTTAGTCTTTCCACTATTCTCTGTCCACTTTAGTCTTTACACTATAGTCTCCACTTTATTCTGTCCACTACAGTCTTTCCACTATAGTCTTTCCACTATAGTCTGTTTACTTTAGTCTTTCCACTTTAGTCTTTCCACTATTCTCTGTCCACTTTAGTCTTTGCACTTTAGTCTTTCCACTATAGTCTCCACTTTATTCTTTCCACTACAGTCTTTCCACTATAGTCTGTCCACTTTAGTCTTTCCACTATTCTCTGTCCACTTTAGTCTTTCCACTAGACTCTCCACTTTATTCTGTCCACTACAGTCTTTCCACTTTAGTCTTTCCAATATAGTCTGTCCACTTTAGTCTTTCCACTTTAGTCTTTCAACCTTAGTCTGTCCACTTTAGTCTTTCCACTATAGTCTGTCCACTTTAGTCTTTCCACTATTCTCTTTCCACTTTAGTCTTTCCACTATAGTCTCCACTTTATTCTGTCCACTACAGTCTTTCCACTATAGTCTTTCCACTATAGTCTGTCCACTTTAGTCTTTCCACTTTAATCTTTCCACTTTAGTCTGTCCACTTTAGTCTTTCCACTATAGTCTGTCCACTTTAGTCTTTCCACTTTAGTCTTTCCACTTTATTCTGTCCACTTCAGTGTGTACACTTTAGTCTGTCCACTGAGTCTTTCCACTTCAGTCTTTCCACTACAGTCTTTCCACTTTAGTCTTTCCACTTTAGTCTTTCCACTATAGTCTCCACTTTATTCTGTCCACTACAGTCTTTCCACTTTCGTCTTTCCAATACTCTCTGTCCACTTTAGTCTTTCCACTCTAGTCTTTCCACTATAGTCTCCACTTTATTCTGTTCACTACAGTCTTTCCACTATTGTCTTTCCACTATAGTCTGTCCACTTTAGTCTTTCCACTATTCTATGTCCACTTTAGTCTTTCCGATACAGTCTCCACTTTATTCTGTCCACTACAGTATTTCCACTATAGTCTTTCCACTATAGTCTGTCCACTTTAGTCTTTCCACTTTAGTTTTTCCACTTTACTCTTTCCACTAGAGTCTGTCCACTTTAGTCTTTCCACTATTCTCTGTCCACTTTAGTCTTTCCACTATAGTCTTCACTTTGTTCTGTCCACTATAGTCTTTCCACAATAGTCCGTCCACTTTAGTCTTTCGACTTTAGTTTTTTCACTTTAGTCTGTCAACTTTAGACTTTCCACTTTAGTCTATCCACTTTAGTCTTTCCACTTCAGTCTTTCCACTTTATGCTGTCCACTTCAGTGTGTACACTTTAGTCTGTCCACTGAGTCTTTCCACTTCAGTCTTTCCACTATAGTCTGTCCACTTTAGTCTTTCCACTTTAGTCTTTCCACTATAGTCTCCACTTTATTCTGTCCACTACAGCCTTTCCTCTATAGTCTGTCCACTTTAGGCTTTCCACTATTCTCTGTCCACTTTAGTCTTTCCACTATACTCTCCACTTTATTCTGTCCACTACAGTCTTTCCACTATAGTCTTTCCAATATAGTCTGTCCACTTTAGTCTTTCCACTTTAGTCTTTCAACCTTAGTCTGTCCACTTTAGTCTTTCCACTATAGTCCGTCCACTTTAGTCTTTCCACTATAGTCTGTCCACTTTAGTCTTTCCACTATAGTCTCCACTTTATTCTGTCCAATAGAGTCTTTCCACTTTAGTCTTTCCAATACTCTCTGTCCACTTTAGTCTCTCCACTCTAGTCTTTCCACTATAGTCTCCACTTTATTCTGTTCACTACAGTCTTTCCACTATAGTCTTTCCACTATAGTCTGACCACTTTAGTCTTTCCACTATTCTCTGTCCACTTTAGTCTTTCCACTGAAGTCTCCACTTTATTCTGTCCACTACAGTCTTTCCACTATAGTCTTTCCATTATAGTCTGTCCACTTTAGTCTTTCCACTTTAGTTTTTCCACTTTAGTCTTTCAACTAGAGTCTGTCCTCTTTAGTCTTTCCATTATTCTCTGTCCACTTTAGTCTTTCCACTATAGTCTCCACTTTATTCTGTCCACTAAAGTCTTTCCACTATAGTCTTTCCACAATAGTCTGTCCACTTTAGTCTTTCCACTTTAGTCTTTCCACTATAGTCTCCACTTTATTCTTTCCACTACAGTCTTTCCACTATAGTCTTTCCACTATAGTCTGTCCACTTTAGTCTTTCCATTTTAGTTTTTCAACTTTAGTCTGTCCACTTTAGTCTTTCCACTATTCTCTGTCCACTTTAGTCTTTCCACTTTAGTCTTTCCAATATAGTCTCCACTTTATTCTGTCCACTACACTCTTTCCACTATAGTCTTTCCACTATAGTCTGTCCACTTTAGTCTTTCCACTATTCTCTGTCCACTTTAGTCTTTCCACTATACTCTCCACTTTATTCTGTCCACTACAGTCTTTCCACTATAGTCTTTCCAATATAGTCTGTCCACTTTAGTCTTTCCACTTTAGTCTTTCCACCTTAGTCTGTCCACTTTAGTCTTTCCACTTTAGTCTTTCCACTATAGTCTCTACTTTATTCTGTCCACTACAGTCTTTCCAAGATAGTCTTTCCACTATCGTCTGTCCACTTTAGTCTGTCCACTTTAATCTTTCCACTTTAGTCTGTCCACATTAGTCTTTCCACTATAGTCTGTCCACTTTAGTCTTTCCACTTTAGTCTTTCCGCTTTATTCTGTCCACTTCAGTGTGTACACTTTAGTCTGTCCACAGAGTCTTTCCACTTCATTCTTTCGACTATAGTCTGTCCACTTTAGTCTTTCCACTTTAGTCTTTCCACTATAGTCTCCACTTTATTCTGTCCACTACAGTCTTTCCACTTCCGTCTTTCCAGTACTCTCTGTCCACTTTAGTCTTTCCACTCTAGTCTTTCCACTATAGTCTCGACTTTATTCTGTTCACTACAGTCTTTCCACTATAGTCTGTCCACTTTAGTCTTTCCACTTTATTCTGTCCACTTCAGTGTGTACACTTTAGTCTGTCCACTGAGTCTTTCCACTTCAGTCTTTCCACTATAGTCTGTCCACTTTAGTCTTTCCACTTTAGTCTTTCCACTATAGTCTCCACTTTATTCTGTCCACTACAGTCTTTCCTCTATAGTCTGTCCACTTTAGTCTTTCCACTATTCTCTGTCCACTTTAGTCTTTCCAGTATACTCTCCACTTTATTCTGTCCACTACAGTCTTTCCACTATAGTCTTTCCAATATAGTCTGTCCACTTTAGTCTTTCCACTTTAGTCTTTCAACCTTAGTCTGTCCACTACAGTCTTTCCACTATAGTCTTTCCACTATAGTCTGTTTACTTTAGTCTTTCCACTTTAGTCTCTCCCCTATTCTCTGTCCACTTTAGTCTTTCCACTTTAGTCTTTCCACTATAGTCTCCACTTTATTCTTTCCACTACAGTCTTTCCACTATAGTCTGTCCACTTTAGTCTTTCCACTATTCTCTGTCCACTTTAGTCTTTCCACTAGACTCTCCACTTTATTCTGTCCACTACAGTCTTTACACTTTAGTCTTTCCAATATAGTCTGTCCACTTTAGTCTTTCCACTTTAGTCTTTCAACCTTAGTCTGTCCACTTTAGTCTTTCCACTATAGTCTGTCCACTTTAGTCTTTCCACTATTCTCTTTCCACTTTAGTCTTTCCACTATAGTCTCCACTTCATTCTGTCCACTACAGTCTTTCCACTATAGTCTTTCCACTATAGTCTGTCCACTTTAGTCTTTCCACTTTAATCTTTCCACTTTAGTCGGTCCACTTTAGTCTTTCCACTATAGTCTTTCCACTATAGTCTGTCCACTTTAGTCTTTCCACTTTAGTTTTTCCACTTTAGTCTTTCCACTAGAGTCTGTCCACTTTAGTCTTTCCACTATAGTCTCCACTTTATTATGTCCACTATAGTCTTTCCACAATAGTCCGTCCACTTTAGTCTTTCGACTTTAGTTTTTCCACTTTAGTCTGTCAACTTTAGACTTTCCACTATAGTCTATCCACTTTAGTCTTTCCACTTTAGTCTTTCCACTTTATTCTGTCCACTTCAGTGTGTACACTTTAGTCTGTCCACTGAGTCTTTCCACTTCAGTCTTTCCACTATAGTCTGTCCACTTTAGTCTTTCCACTTTAGTATTTCCACTATAGTCTCCACTTTATTCTGTCCACTACAGTCTTTCCTCTATAGTCTGTCCACTTTAGTCTTTCCACTATTCTCTGTCCACTTTAGTCTTTCCACTATACTCTCCACTTTATTCTATCCACTACAGTCTTTCCACTATAGTCTTTCCAATATAGTCTGTCCACTTTAGTCTTTCCACTTTAGTCTTTCAACCTTAGTCTGTCCACTTTAGTCTTTCCACTATAGTCTGTCCACTTTAGTCTTTCCACTATTCTCTTTCCACTTTAGTCTTTCCACTTTAGTCGTTCCACTAAAGTCTCCACTTTATTCTGTCCACTACAGTCTTTCCACTATAGTCTTTCCACTATAGTCTGTCCACTTTAGTCTTTCCACTTTAATCTTTCCACTTTAGTCCGTCCACTTTAGTCTTTCCACTATAGTCTGTCCACTTTAGTCTTTCCACTTTAGTCTTTCCACTTCATTCTGTCCACTTCAGTGTGTACACTTTAGTCTGTCCACTGAGTCTTTCCACTATAGTCTTTCCTCTATAGTCTGTCCACTTTAGTCTTTCCACTATTCTCTGTCCCCTTTAGTCTTTCCACTATACTCTCCACTTTATTCTTTCCACTACAGTCTTTCCACTATAGTCTGTCCACTTTAGTCTTTCCACTTTATTCTGTCCACTACAGTCTTTCCACTATAGTCTTTCCACTATAGTCTATCCACTTTAGTCTTTCCACTATTCTCTGTCCACTTTAGTCTTTACACTATAGTCTCCACTTTATTCTGTCCACTACAGTCTTTCCACTATAGTCTTTCCACTATAGTCTGTTTACTTTAGTCTTTCCACTTTAGTCTTTCCACTATTCTCTGTCCACTTTAGTCTTTGCACTTTAGTCTTTCCACTATAGTCTCCACTTTATTCTTTCCACTACAGTCTTTCCACTATAGTCTGTCCACTTTAGTCTTTCCACTATTCTCTGTCCACTTTAGTCTTTCCACTAGACTCTCCACTTTATTCTGTCCACTACAGTCTTTCCACTTTAGTCTTTCCAATATAGTCTGTCCACTTTAGTCTTTCCACTTTAGTCTTTCAACCTTAGTCTGTCCACTTTAGTCTTTCCACTATAGTCTGTCCACTTTAGTCTTTCCACTATTCTCTTTCCACTTTAGTCTTTCCACTATAGTCTCCACTTTATTCTGTCCACTACAGTCTTTCCACTATAGTCTTTCCACTATAGTCTGTCCACTTTAGTCTTTCCACTTTAATCTTTCCACTTTAGTCTGTCCACTTTAGTCTTTCCACTATAGTCTGTCCACTTTAGTCTTTCCACTTTAGTCTTTCCACTTTATTCTGTCCACTTCAGTGTGTACACTTTAGTCTGTCCACTGAGTCTTTCCACTTCAGTCTTTCCACTACAGTCTTTCCACTTTAGTCTTTCCACTTTAGTCTTTCCACTATAGTCTCCACTTTATTCTGTCCACTACAGTCTTTCCACTTTCGTCTTTCCAATACTCTCTGTCCACTTTAGTCTTTCCACTCTAGTCTTTCCACTATAGTCTCCACTTTATTCTGTTCACTACAGTCTTTCCACTATTGTCTTTCCACTATAGTCTGTCCACTTTAGTCTTTCCACTATTCTATGTCCACTTTAGTCTTTCCGATACAGTCTCCACTTTATTCTGTCCACTACAGTATTTCCACTATAGTCTTTCCACTATAGTCTGTCCACTTTAGTCTTTCCACTTTAGTTTTTCCACTTTACTCTTTCCACTAGAGTCTGTCCACTTTAGTCTTTCCACTATTCTCTGTCCACTTTAGTCTTTCCACTATAGTCTTCACTTTGTTCTGTCCACTATAGTCTTTCCACAATAGTCCGTCAACTTTAGTCTTTCGACTTTAGTTTTTTCACTTTAGTCTGTCAACTTTAGACTTTCCACTTTAGTCTATCCACTTTAGTCTTTCCACTTCAGTCTTTCCACTTTATGCTGTCCACTTCAGTGTGTACACTTTAGTCTGTCCACTGAGTCTTTCCACTTCAGTCTTTCCACTATAGTCTGTCCACTTTAGTCTTTCCACTTTAGTCTTTCCACTATAGTCTCCACTTTATTCTGTCCACTACAGCCTTTCCTCTATAGTCTGTCCACTTTAGGCTTTCCACTATTCTCTGTCCACTTTAGTCTTTCCACTATACTCTCCACTTTATTCTGTCCACTACAGTCTTTCCACTATAGTCTTTCCAATATAGTCTGTCCACTTTAGTCTTTCCACTTTAGTCTTTCAACCTTAGTCTGTCCACTTTAGTCTTTCCACTATAGTCCGTCCACTTTAGTCTTTCCACTATAGTCTGTCCACTTTAGTCTTTCCACTATAGTCTCCACTTTATTCTGTCCAATACAGTCTTTCCACTTTAGTCTTTCCAATACTCTCTGTCCACTTTAGTCTCTCCACTCTAGTCTTTCCACTATAGTCTCCACTTTATTCTGTTCACTACAGTCTTTCCACTATAGTCTTTCCACTATAGTCTGACCACTTTAGTCTTTCCACTATTCTCTGTCCACTTTAGTCTTTCCACTGAAGTCTCCACTTTATTCTGTCCACTACAGTCTTTCCACTATAGTCTTTCCATTATAGTCTGTCCACTTTAGTCTTTCCACTTTAGTTTTTCCACTTTAGTCTTTCAACTAGAGTCTGTCCTCTTTAGTCTTTCCACTATTCTCTGTCCACTTTAGTCTTTCCACTATAGTCTCCACTTTATTCTGTCCACTAAAGTCTTTCCACTATAGTCTTTCCACAATAGTCTGTCCACTTTAGTCTTTCCACTTTAGTCTTTCCACTATAGTCTCCACTTTATTCTTTCCACTACAGTCTTTCCACTATAGTCTTTCCACTATAGTCTGTCCACTTTAGTCTTTCCATTTTAGTTTTTCAACTTTAGTCTGTCCACTTTAGTCTTTCCACTATTCTCTGTCCACTTTAGTCTTTCCACTTTAGTCTTTCCAATATAGTCTCCACTTTATTCTGTCCACTACACTCTTTCCACTATAGTCTTTCCACTATAGTCTGTCCACTTTAGTCTTTCCACTATTCTCTGTCCACTTTAGTCTTTCCACTATACTCTCCACTTTATTCTGTCCACTACAGTCTTTCCACTATAGTCTTTCCAATATAGTCTGTCCACTTTAGTCTTTCCACTTTAGTCTTTCCACCTTAGTCTGTCCACTTTAGTCTTTCCACTTTAGTCTTTCCACTATAGTCTCTACTTTATTCTGTCCACTACAGTCTTTCCAAGATAGTCTTTCCACTATCGTCTGTCCACTTTAGTCTGTCCACTTTAATCTTTCCACTTTAGTCTGTCCACATTAGTCTTTCCACTATAGTCTGTCCACTTTAGTCTTTCCACTTTAGTCTTTCCGCTTTATTCTGTCCACTTCAGTGTGTACACTTTAGTCTGTCCACAGAGTCTTTCCACTTCATTCTTTCGACTATAGTCTGTCCACTTTAGTCTTTCGACTTTAGTCTTTCCACTATAGTCTCCACTTTATTCTGTCCACTACAGTCTTTCCACTTTAGTCTTTCCAATACTCTCTGTCCACTTTAGTCTTTCCACTTTAGTCTTTCCAATATAGTCTCCACTTTATTCTGTTCACTACAGTCTTTCCACTATAGTCTTTCCACTATAGTCTGTCCACTTTGGTCTTTCCACTATTCTCTGTCGACGTTAGTCTTTCCACTATCGTCTCCACTTTATTCTGTCCACTACAGTCTTTCCACTATAGTCTTTCCACTATAGTCTGTTTACTTTAGTCTTTCCACTTTAGTCTTTCCACTATTCTCTGTCCACTTTAGTCTTTCCACTTTAGTCTTTCCACTATAGTCTCCACTTTATTCTTTCCACTACAGTCTTTCCACTATAGTCTGTCCACTTTAGTCTTTCCACTATTCTCTGTCCACTTTAGTCTTTCCACCATACTCTCCACTTTATTCTGTCCACCACAGTCTTTCCACTTTAGTCTTTCCAATATAGTCTGTCCACTTTAGTCTTTCCACTTTAGTCTTTCAACCTTAGTCTGTCCACTTTAGTCTGTCCACTACAGTTTTTCCACTATAGTCTTTCCACTATAGTCTGTCCACTTTAGTCTTTCCACTTTAATCTTTCCACTTTAGTCTGTCCACTTTAGTCTTTCCACTATAGTCTGTCCACTTTAGTCTTTCCACTTTAGTCTTTCCACTTTATTCTGTCCACTTCAGTGTGTACACTTTAGTCTGTCCACTGAGTCTTTCCACTTCAGTCTTTCCACTACAGTCTTTCCACTTTAGTCTTTCCACTTTAGTCTTTCCACTATAGTCTTTCCACTATAGTCTGTCCACTTTAGTCTTTCCACTTTAATCTTTCCACTTTAGTCTGTCCACTTTAGTCTTTCCACTATAGTCTGTCCACTTTAGTCTTTCCACTTTAGTCTTTCCACTTTATTCTGTCCACTTCAGTGTGTACACTTTAGTCTGTCCACTGAGTCTTTCCACTTCAGTCTTTCCACTACAGTCTTTCCACTTTAGTCTTTCCACTTTAGTCTTTCCACTATAGTCTTTCCACTATAGTCTCCACTTTATTCTGTCCACTACAGTCTTTCCACTTTCGTCTTTCCAATACTCTCTGTCCACTTTAGTCTTTCCACTCTAGTCTTTCCACTATAGTCTCCACTTTATTCTGTTCACTACAGTCTTTCCACTATTGTCTTTCCACTATAGTCTGTCCACTTTAGTCTTTCCACTATTCTATGTCCACTTTAGTCTTTCCGATACAGTCTCCACTTTATTCTGTCCACTACAGTATTTCCACTATAGTCTTTCCACTATAGTCTGTCCACTTTAGTCTTTCCACTTTAGTTTTTCCACTTTACTCTTTCCACTAGAGTCTGTCCACTTTAGTCTTTCCACTATTCTCTGTCCACTTTAGTCTTTCCACTATAGTCTTCACTTTGTTCTGTCCACTATAGTCTTTCCACAATAGTCCGTCCACTTTAGTCTTTCGACTTTAGTTTTTTCACTTTAGTCTGTCAACTTTAGACTTTCCACTTTAGTCTATCCACTTTAGTCTTTCCACTTCAGTCTTTCCACTTTATGCTGTCCACTTCAGTGTGTACACTTTAGTCTGTCCACTGAGTCTTTCCACTTCAGTCTTTCCACTATAGTCTGTCCACTTTAGTCTTTCCACTTTAGTCTTTCCACTATAGTCTCCACTTTATTCTGTCCACTACAGCCTTTCCTCTATAGTCTGTCCACTTTAGGCTTTCCACTATTCTCTGTCCACTTTAGTCTTTCCACTATACTCTCCACTTTATTCTGTCCACTACAGTCTTTCCACTATAGTCTTTCCAATATAGTCTGTCCACTTTAGTCTTTCCACTTTAGTCTTTCAACCTTAGTCTGTCCACTTTAGTCTTTCCACTATAGTCCGTCCACTTTAGTCTTTCCACTATAGTCTGTCCACTTTAGTCTTTCCACTATAGTCTCCACTTTATTCTGTCCAATACAGTCTTTCCACTTTAGTCTTTCCAATACTCTCTGTCCACTTTAGTCTCTCCACTCTAGTCTTTCCACTATAGTCTCCACTTTATTCTGTTCACTACAGTCTTTCCACTATAGTCTTTCCACTATAGTCTGACCACTTTAGTCTTTCCACTATTCTCTGTCCACTTTAGTCTTTCCACTGAAGTCTCCACTTTATTCTGTCCACTACAGTCTTTCCACTATAGTCTTTCCATTATAGTCTGTCCACTTTAGTCTTTCCACTTTAATTTTTCCACTTTAGTCTTTCAACTAGAGTCTGTCCTCTTTAGTCTTTCCACTATTCTCTGTCCACTTTAGTCTTTCCACTATAGTCTCCACTTTATTCTGTCCACTAAAGTCTTTCCACTATAGTCTTTCCACAATAGTCTGTCCACTTTAGTCTTTCCACTTTAGTCTTTCCACTATAGTCTCCACTTTATTCTTTCCACTACAGTCTTTCCACTATAGTCTTTCCACTATAGTCTGTCCACTTTAGTCTTTCCATTTTAGTTTTTCAACTTTAGTCTGTCCACTTTAGTCTTTCCACTATTCTCTGTCCACTTTAGTCTTTCCACTTTAGTCTTTCCAATATAGTCTCCACTTTATTCTGTCCACTACACTCTTTCCACTATAGTCTTTCCACTATAGTCTGTCCACTTTAGTCTTTCCACTATTCTCTGTCCACTTTAGTCTTTCCACTATACTCTCCACTTTATTCTGTCCACTACAGTCTTTCCACTATAGTCTTTCCAATATAGTCTGTCCACTTTAGTCTTTCCACTTTAGTCTTTCCACCTTAGTCTGTCCACTTTAGTCTTTCCACTTTAGTCTTTCCACTATAGTCTCTACTTTATTCTGTCCACTACAGTCTTTCCAAGATAGTCTTTCCACTATCGTCTGTCCACTTTAGTCTGTCCACTTTAATCTTTCCACTTTAGTCTGTCCACATTAGTCTTTCCACTATAGTCTGTCCACTTTAGTCTTTCCACTTTAGTCTTTCCGCTTTATTCTGTCCACTTCAGTGTGTACACTTTAGTCTGTCCACAGAGTCTTTCCACTTCATTCTTTCGACTATAGTCTGTCCACTTTAGTCTTTCGACTTTAGTCTTTCCACTATAGTCTCCACTTTATTCTGTCCACTACAGTCTTTCCACTTTAGTCTTTCCAATACTCTCTGTCCACTTTAGTCTTTCCACTTTAGTCTTTCCAATATAGTCTCCACTTTATTCTGTTCACTACAGTCTTTCCACTATAGTCTTTCCACTATAGTCTGTCCACTTTGGTCTTTCCACTATTCTCTGTCGACTTTAGTCTTTCCACTATCGTCTCCACTTTATTCTGTCCACTACAGTCTTTCCACTATAGTCTTTCCACTATAGTCTGTTTACTTTAGTCTTTCCACTTTAGTCTTTCCACTATTCTCTGTCCACTTTAGTCTTTCCACTTTAGTCTTTCCACTATAGTCTCCACTTTATTCTTTCCACTACAGTCTTTCCACTATAGTCTGTCCACTTTAGTCTTTCCACTATTCTCTGTCCACTTTAGTCTTTCCACCATACTCTCCACTTTATTCTGTCCACTACAGTCTTTCCACTTTAGTCTTTCCAATATAGTCTGTCCACTTTAGTCTTTCCACTTTAGTCTTTCAACCTTAGTCTGTCCACTTTAGTCTGTCCACTACAGTTTTTCCACTATAGTCTTTCCACTATAGTCTGTCCACTTTAGTCTTTCCACTTTAATCTTTCCACTTTAGTCTGTCCACTTTAGTCTTTCCACTATAGTCTGTCCACTTTAGTCTTTCCACTTTAGTCTTTCCACTTTATTCTGTCCACTTCAGTGTGTACACTTTAGTCTGTCCACTGAGTCTTTCCACTTCAGTCTTTCCACTACAGTCTTTCCACTTTAGTCTTTCCACTTTAGTCTTTCCACTATAGTCTCCACTTTATTCTGTCCACTACAGTCTTTCCACTTTCGTCTTTCCAATACTCTCTGTCCACTTTAGTCTTTCCACTCTAGTCTTTCCACTATAGTCTCCACTTTATTCTGTTCACTACAGTCTTTCCACTATTGTCTTTCCACTATAGTCTGTCCACTTTAGTCTTTCCACTATTCTATGTCCACTTTAGTCTTTCCGATACAGTCTCGACTTTATTCTGTCCACTACAGTATTTCCACTATAGTCTTTCCACTATAGTCTGTCCACTTTAGTCTTTCCACTTTAGTTTTTCCACTTTACTCTTTCCACTAGAGTCTGTCCACTTTAGTCTTTCCACTATTCTCTGTCCACTTTAGTCTTTCCACTATAGTCTTCACTTTGTTCTGTCCACTATAGTCTTTCCACAATAGTCCGTCCACTTTAGTCTTTCGACTTTAGTTTTTTCACTTTAGTCTGTCAACTTTAGACTTTCCACTTTAGTCTATCCACTTTAGTCTTTCCACTTTAGTCTTTCCACTTTAGTCTTTCCACTATAGTCTCCACTTTATTCTGTCCACTACAGTCTTTCACTTTCGTCTTTCCAATACTCTCTGTCCACTTTAGTCTTTCCACTCTAGTCTTTCCACTATAGTCTCCACTTTATTCTGTCCACTACAGTCTTTCCACTTTCGTCTTTCCAATACTCTCTGTCCACTTTAGTCTTTCCACTCTAGTCTTTCCACTATACTCTCCACTTTATTCTGTCCACTACAGTCTTTCCACTATAGTCTTTCCAATATAGTCTGTCCACTTTAGTCTTTCCACTATTCTCTGTCCACTTTAGTCTTTCCACTTTAATCTTTCCACTTTAGTCTGTCCACTTTAGTCTTTCCACTATAGTCTGTCCACTTTAGTCTTTCCACTTTAGTCTTTCCACTTTATTCTGTCCACTTCAGTGTGTACACTTTAGTCTGTCCACTGAGTCTTTCCACTTCAGTCTTTCCACTACAGTCTTTCCACTTTAGTCTTTCCACTTTAGTCTTTCCACTATAGTCTCCACTTTATTCTGTCCACTACAGTCTTTCCACTTTCGTCTTTCCAATACTCTCTGTCCACTTTAGTCTTTCCACTCTAGTCTTTCCACTATAGTCTCCACTTTATTCTGTTCACTACAGTCTTTCCACTATTGTCTTTCCACTATAGTCGGTCCACTTTAGTCTTTCCACTATTCTATGTCCACTTTAGTCTTTCCGATACAGTCTCCACTTTATTCTGTCCACTACAGTATTTCCACTATAGTCTTTCCACTATAGTCTGTCCACTTTAGTCTTTCCACTTTAGTTTTTCCACTTTACTCTTTCCACTAGAGTCTGTCCACTTTAGTCTTTCCACTATTCTCTGTCCACTTTAGTCTTTCCACTATAGTCTTCACTTTGTTCTGTCCACTATAGTCTTTCCACAATAGTCCGTCCACTTTAGTCTTTCGACTTTAGTTTTTTCACTTTAGTCTGTCAACTTTAGACTTTCCACTTTAGTCTATCCACTTTAGTCTTTCCACTTCAGTCTTTCCACTTTATGCTGTCCACTTCAGTGTGTACACTTTAGTCTGTCCACTGAGTCTTTCCACTTCAGTCTTTCCACTATAGTCTGTCCACTTTAGTCTTTCCACTTTAGTCTTTCCACTATAGTCTCCACTTTATTCTGTCCACTACAGCCTTTCCTCTATAGTCTGTCCACTTTAGGCTTTCCACTATTCTCTATCCACTTTAGTCTTTCCACTATACTCTCCACTTTATTCTGTCCACTACAGTCTTTCCACTATAGTCTTTCCAATATAGTCTGTCCACTTTAGTCTTTCCACTTTAGTCTTTCAACCTTAGTCTGTCCACTTTAGTCTTTCCACTATAGTCCGTCCACTTTAGTCTTTCCACTATAGTCTGTCCACTTTAGTCTTTCCACTATAGTCTCCACTTTATTCTGTCCAATACAGTCTTTCCACTTTAGTCTTTCCAATACTCTCTGTCCACTTTAGTCTCTCCACTCTAGTCTTTCCACTATAGTCTCCACTTTATTCTGTTCACTACAGTCTTTCCACTATAGTCTTTCCACTATAGTCTGACCACTTTAGTCTTTCCACTATTCTCTGTCCACTTTAGTCTTTCCACTGAAGTCTCCACTTTATTCTGTCCACTACAGTCTTTCCACTATAGTCTTTCCATTATAGTCTGTCCACTTTAGTCTTTCCACTTTAGTTTTTCCACTTTAGTCTTTCAACTAGAGTCTGTCCTCTTTAGTCTTTCCACTATTCTCTGTCCACTTTAGTCTTTCCACTACAGTCTCCACTTTATTCTGTCCACTAAAGTCTTTCCACTATAGTCTTTCCACAATAGTCTGTCCACTTTAGTCTTTCCACTTTAGTCTTTCCACTATAGTCTCCACTTTATTCTTTCCACTACAGTCTTTCCACTATAGTCTTTCCACTATAGTCTGTCCACTTTAGTCTTTCCATTTTAGTTTTTCAACTTTAGTCTGTCCACTTTAGTCTTTCCACTATTCTCTGTCCACTTTAGTCTTTCCACTTTAGTCTTTCCAATATAGTCTCCACTTTATTCTGTCCACTACACTCTTTCCACTATAGTCTTTCCACTATAGTCTGTCCACTTTAGTCTTTCCACTATTCTCTGTCCACTTTAGTCTTTCCACTATACTCTCCACTTTATTCTGTCCACTACAGTCTTTCCACTATAGTCTTTCCAATATAGTCTGTCCACTTTAGTCTTTCCACTTTAGTCTTTCCACCTTAGTCTGTCCACTTTAGTCTTTCCACTTTAGTCTTTCCACTATAGTCTCTACTTTATTCTGTCCACTACAGTCTTTCCAAGATAGTCTTTCCACTATCGTCTGTCCACTTTAGTCTGTCCACTTTAATCTTTCCACTTTAGTCTGTCCACATTAGTCTTTCCACTATAGTCTGTCCACTTTAGTCTTTCCACTTTAGTCTTTCCGCTTTATTCTGTCCACTTCAGTGTGTACACTTTAGTCTGTCCACAGAGTCTTTCCACTTCATTCTTTCGACTATAGTCTGTCCACTTTAGTCTTTCGACTTTAGTCTTTCCACTATAGTCTCCACTTTATTCTGTCCACTACAGTCTTTCCACTTTAGTCTTTCCAATACTCTCTGTCCACTTTAGTCTTTCCACTTTAGTCTTTCCAATATAGTCTCCACTTTATTCTGTTCACTACAGTCTTTCCACTATAGTCTTTCCACTATAGTCTGTCCACTTTGGTCTTTCCACTATTCTCTGTCGACTTTAGTCTTTCCACTATCGTCTCCATTTTATTCTGTCCACTACAGTCTTTCCACTATAGTCTTTCCACTATAGTCTGTTTACTTTAGTCTTTCCACTTTAGTCTTTCCACTATTCTCTGTCCACTTTAGTCTTTCCACTTTAGTCTTTCCACTATAGTCTCCACTTTATTCTTTCCACTACAGTCTTTCCACTATAGTCTGTCCACTTTAGTCTTTCCACTATTCTCTGTCCACTTTAGTCTTTCCACCATACTCTCCACTTTATTCTGTCCACTACAGTCTTTCCACTTTAGTCTTTCCAATATAGTCTGTCCACTTTAGTCTTTCCACTTTAGTCTTTCAACCTTAGTCTGTCCACTTTAGTCTGTCCACTACAGTTTTTCCACTATAGTCTTTCCACTATAGTCTGTCCACTTTAGTCTTTCCACTTTAATCTTTCCACTTTAGTCTGTCCACTTTAGTCTTTCCACTATAGTCTGTCCAATTTAGTCTTTCCACTTTAGTCTTTCCACTATAGTCTCCACTTTATTCTGTCCACTACAGTCTTTCCACTTCCGTCTTTCCAATACTCTCTGTCCACTTTAGTCTTTCCACTCTAGTCTTTCCACTATAGTCTCCACTTTATTCTGTTCACTACAGTCTTTCCACTATTGTCTTTCCACTATAGTCTGTCCACTTTAGTCTTTCCACTATTCTATGTCCACTTTAGTCTTTCCGATATAGTCTCCACTTTATTCAGTCCACTACAGTCTTTCCACTATAGTCTTTCCACTATAGTCTGCCCACTTTAGTCTTTCCACTTTAGTTTTTCCACTTTAGTCTTTCCACTAGAGTCTGTCCACTTTAGTCTTTCCACTATTCTCTGTCCACTTTAGTCTTTCCACTATAGTCTCCACTTTATTCTGTCCACTACAGTCTTTCCACTATAGTCTTTCCACAATAGTCTGTCCACTTTAGTCTTTCGACTTTAGTTTTTCCACTTTAGTCTGTCCACTTTAGACTTTCCACTATAGTCTATCCACTTTAGTCTTTTCACTTTAGTCTTTCCACTTTAGTCTTTCCACTTTAGTCTTTCAACCTTAGTCTGTCCACTTTAGTCTTTCCACTATAGTCTGTTCACTTTAGTCTTTCCACTATTCTCTTTCCACTTTAGTCTTTCCACTTTAGTCGTTCCACTATAGTCTCCACTTTATTCTGTCCACTACAGTCTTTCCACTATAGTCTTTCCACTATAGTCTGTCCACTTCAGTCTTTCCACTTTAATCTTTCCACTTTAGTCCGTCCACTTTAGTCTTTCCACTATAGTCTGTCCACTTTAGTCTTTCCACTTTAGTCTTTCCACTTCATTCTGTCCACTTCAGTGTGTACACTTTAGTCTGTCCACTGAGTCTTTCCACTTTAGTCTTTCCACTATAGTCTCCACTTTATTCTGTCCAATACAGTCTTTCCACTTTAGTCTTTCCAATACTCTCTGTCCACTTTAGTCTTTCCACTCTAGTCTTTCCACTATAGTCTCCACTTTATTCTGTTCACTACAGTCTTTCCACTATAGTCTTTCCACTATAGTCTGTCCACTTTAGTCTTTCCACTATTCTCTGTCCACTTTAGTCTTTCCACTATAGTCTCCACTTTATTCTGTCCACTACAGTCTTTCCACTATAGTCTTTCCATTATAGTCTGTCCACTTTAGTCTTTCCACTTTAGTTTTTCCACTTTAGTCTTTCAACTAGAGTCTGTCCACTTTAGTCTTTCCACTATTCTCTGTCTACTTAAGTCTTTCCACTATAGTCTCCACTTTATTCTGTCCACTACAGTCTTTCCACTATAGTCTTTCCACTATAGTCTGTCCACTTTATTCTTTCCATTTTAGTCTTTCCACTATAGTCTGTCCACTTTATTCTTTCCACTACAGTCTTTCCACTATAGTCTTTCCACTATAGGCTGTCCACTTTAGTCTTTCCATTTATTTTTTCCACTTTAGTCTGTCCACTTTAGTCTTTCCACTATTCTCTGTCCACTTTAGTCTTTCCACTTTAGTCTTTCCAATATAGTCTCCACTTTATTCTGTCCACTACACTCTTTCCACTATAGTCTTTCCACTATAGTCTATCCACTTTAGTCTTTCCACTATTCACTGTCCACTTTAGTCTTTCCACTATAGTCTCCACTTTATTCTGTCCACTACAGTCTTTCCACTATAGTCTTTCCAATATAGTCTGTCCACTTTAGTCTTTCCACTTTAGTCTTTCCACCTTAGTCTGTCCACTTTAGTCTTTCCACTTTAGTCTTTCCACTATAGTCTCTACTTTATTCTGTCCACTACAGTCTTTCCAAGATAGTCTTTCCACTATCGTCTGTCCACTTTAGTCTGTCCACTTTAATCTTTCCACTTTAGTCTGTCCACATTAGTCTTTCCACTATAGTCTGTCCACTTTAGTCTTTCCACTTTAGTCTTTCCGCTTTATTCTGTCCACTTCAGTGTGTACACTTTAGTCTGTCCACAGAGTCTTTCCACTTCATTCTTTCGACTATAGTCTGTCCACTTTAGTCTTTCGACTTTAGTCTTTCCACTATAGTCTCCACTTTATTCTGTCCACTACAGTCTTTCCACTTTAGTCTTTCCAATACTCTCTGTCCACTTTAGTCTTTCCACTTTAGTCTTTCCAATATAGTCTCCACTTTATTCTGTTCACTACAGTCTTTCCACTATAGTCTTTCCACTATAGTCTGTCCACTTTGGTCTTTCCACTATTCTCTGTCGACTTTAGTCTTTCCACTATCGTCTCCACTTTATTCTGTCCACTACAGTCTTTCCACTATAGTCTTTCCACTATAGTCTGTTTACTTTAGTCTTTCCACTTTAGTCTTTCCACTATTCTCTGTCCACTTTAATCTTTCCACTTTAGTCTTTCCACTATAGTCTCCACTTTATTCTTTCCACTACAGTCTTTCCACTATAGTCTGTCCACTTTAGTCTTTCCACTATTCTCTGTCCACTTTAGTCTTTCCACCATACTCTCCACTTTATTCTGTCCACTACAGTCTTTCCACTTTAGTCTTTCCAATATAGTCTGTCCACTTTAGTCTTTCCACTTTAGTCTTTCAACCTTAGTCTGTCCACTTTAGTCTGTCCACTACAGTTTTTCCACTATAGTCTTTCCACTATAGTCTGTCCACTTTAGTCTTTCCACTTTAATCTTTCCACTTTAGTCTGTCCACTTTAGTCTTTCCACTATAGTCTGTCCACTTTAGTCTTTCCACTTTAGTCTTTCCACTTTATTCTGTCCACTTCAGTGTGTACACTTTAGTCTGTCCACTGAGTCTTTCCACTTCAGTCTTTCCACTACAGTCTTTCCACTTTAGTCTTTCCACTTTAGTCTTTCCACTATAGTCTCCACTTTATTCTGTCCACTACAGTCTTTCCACTTTCGTCTTTCCAATACTCTCTGTCCACTTTAGTCTTTCCACTCTAGTCTTTCCACTATAGTCTCCACTTTATTCTGTTCACTACAGTCTTTCCACTATTGTCTTTCCACTATAGTCTGTCCACTTTAGTCTTTCCACTATTCTATGTCCACTTTAGTCTTTCCGATACAGTCTCGACTTTATTCTGTCCACTACAGTATTTCCACTATAGTCTTTCCACTATAGTCTGTCCACTTTAGTCTTTCCACTTTAGTTTTTCCACTTTACTCTTTCCACTAGAGTCTGTCCACTTTAGTCTTTCCACTATTCTCTGTCCACTTTAGTCTTTCCACTATAGTCTTCACTTTGTTCTGTCCACTATAGTCTTTCCACAATAGTCCGTCCACTTTAGTCTTTCGACTTTAGTTTTTTCACTTTAGTCTGTCAACTTTAGACTTTCCACTTTAGTCTATCCACTTTAGTCTTTCCACTTCAGTCTTTCCACTTTATGCTGTCCACTTCAGTGTGTACACTTTAGTCTGTCCACTGAGTCTTTCCACTTCAGTCTTTCCACTATAGTCTGTCCACTTTAGTCTTTCCACTTTAGTCTTTCCACTATAGTCTCCACTTTATTCTGTCCACTACAGCCTTTCCTCTATAGTCTGTCCACTTTAGGCTTTCCACTATTCTCTGTCCACTTTAGTCTTTCCACTATACTCTCCACTTTATTCTGTCCACTACAGTCTTTCCACTATAGTCTTTCCAATATAGTCTGTCCACTTTAGTCTTTCCACTATTCTCTGTCCACTTTAGTCTTTCCACTTTAATCTTTCCACTTTAGTCTGTCCACTTTAGTCTTTCCACTATAGTCTGTCCACTTTAGTCTTTCCACTTTAGTCTTTCCACTTTATTCTGTCCACTTCAGTGTGTACACTTTAGTCTGTCCACTGAGTCTTTCCACTTCAGTCTTTCCACTACAGTCTTTCCACTTTAGTCTTTCCACTTTAGTCTTTCCACTATAGTCTCCACTTTATTCTGTCCACTACAGTCTTTCCACTTTCGTCTTTCCAATACTCTCTGTCCACTTTAGTCTTTCCACTCTAGTCTTTCCACTATAGTCTCCACTTTATTCTGTTCACTACAGTCTTTCCACTATTGTCTTTCCACTATAGTCGGTCCACTTTAGTCTTTCCACTATTCTATGTCCACTTTAGTCTTTCCGATACAGTCTCCACTTTATTCTGTCCACTACAGTATTTCCACTATAGTCTTTCCACTATAGTCTGTCCACTTTAGTCTTTCCACTTTAGTTTTTCCACTTTACTCTTTCCACTAGAGTCTGTCCACTTTAGTCTTTCCACTATTCTCTGTCCACTTTAGTCTTTCCACTATAGTCTTCACTTTGTTCTGTCCACTATAGTCTTTCCACAATAGTCCGTCCACTTTAGTCTTTCGACTTTAGTTTTTTCACTTTAGTCTGTCAACTTTAGACTTTCCACTTTAGTCTATCCACTTTAGTCTTTCCACTTCAGTCTTTCCACTTTATGCTGTCCACTTCAGTGTGTACACTTTAGTCTGTCCACTGAGTCTTTCCACTTCAGTCTTTCCACTATAGTCTGTCCACTTTAGTCTTTCCACTTTAGTCTTTCCACTATAGTCTCCACTTTATTCTGTCCACTACAGCCTTTCCTCTATAGTCTGTCCACTTTAGGCTTTCCACTATTCTCTATCCACTTTAGTCTTTCCACTATACTCTCCACTTTATTCTGTCCACTACAGTCTTTCCACTATAGTCTTTCCAATATAGTCTGTCCACTTTAGTCTTTCCACTTTAGTCTTTCAACCTTAGTCTGTCCACTTTAGTCTTTCCACTATAGTCCGTCCACTTTAGTCTTTCCACTATAGTCTGTCCACTTTAGTCTTTCCACTATAGTCTCCACTTTATTCTGTCCAATACAGTCTTTCCACTTTAGTCTTTCCAATACTCTCTGTCCACTTTAGTCTCTCCACTCTAGTCTTTCCACTATAGTCTCCACTTTATTCTGTTCACTACAGTCTTTCCACTATAGTCTTTCCACTATAGTCTGACCACTTTAGTCTTTCCACTATTCTCTGTCCACTTTAGTCTTTCCACTGAAGTCTCCACTTTATTCTGTCCACTACAGTCTTTCCACTATAGTCTTTCCATTATAGTCTGTCCACTTTAGTCTTTCCACTTTAGTTTTTCCACTTTAGTCTTTCAACTAGAGTCTGTCCTCTTTAGTCTTTCCACTATTCTCTGTCCACTTTAGTCTTTCCACTACAGTCTCCACTTTATTCTGTCCACTAAAGTCTTTCCACTATAGTCTTTCCACAATAGTCTGTCCACTTTAGTCTTTCCACTTTAGTCTTTCCACTATAGTCTCCACTTTATTCTTTCCACTACAGTCTTTCCACTATAGTCTTTCCACTATAGTCTGTCCACTTTAGTCTTTCGATTTTAGTTTTTCAACTTTAGTCTGTCCACTTTAGTCTTTCCACTATTCTCTGTCCACTTTAGTCTTTCCACTTTAGTCTTTCCAATATAGTCTCCACTTTATTCTGTCCACTACACTCTTTCCACTATAGTCTTTCCACTATAGTCTGTCCACTTTAGTCTTTCCACTATTCTCTGTCCACTTTAGTCTTTCCACTATACTCTCCACTTTATTCTGTCCACTACAGTCTTTCCACTATAGTCTTTCCAATATAGTCTGTCCACTTTAGTCTTTCCACTTTAGTCTTTCCACCTTAGTCTGTCCACTTTAGTCTTTCCACTTTAGTCTTTCCACTATAGTCTCTACTTTATTCTGTCCACTACAGTCTTTCCAAGATAGTCTTTCCACTATCGTCTGTCCACTTTAGTCTGTCCACTTTAATCTTTCCACTTTAGTCTGTCCACATTAGTCTTTCCACTATAGTCTGTCCACTTTAGTCTTTCCACTTTAGTCTTTCCGCTTTATTCTGTCCACTTCAGTGTGTACACTTTAGTCTGTCCACAGAGTCTTTCCACTTCATTCTTTCGACTATAGTCTGTCCACTTTAGTCTTTCGACTTTAGTCTTTCCACTATAGTCTCCACTTTATTCTGTCCACTACAGTCTTTCCACTTTAGTCTTTCCAATACTCTCTGTCCACTTTAGTCTTTCCACTTTAGTCTTTCCAATGTAGTCTCCACTTTATTCTGTTCACTACAGTCTTTCCACTATAGTCTTTCCACTATAGTCTGTCCACTTTGGTCTTTCCACTATTCTCTGTCGACTTTAGTCTTTCCACTATCGTCTCCATTTTATTCTGTCCACTACAGTCTTTCCACTATAGTCTTTCCACTATAGTCTGTTTACTTTAGTCTTTCCACTTTAGTCTTTCCACTATTCTCTGTCCACTTTAGTCTTTCCACTTTAGTCTTTCCACTATAGTCTCCACTTTATTCTTTCCACTACAGTCTTTCCACTATAGTCTGTCCACTTTAGTCTTTCCACTATTCTCTGTCCACTTTAGTCTTTCCACCATACTCTCCACTTTATTCTGTCCACTACAGTCTTTCCACTTTAGTCTTTCCAATATAGTCTGTCCACTTTAGTCTTTCCACTTTAGTCTTTCAACCTTAGTCTGTCCACTTTAGTCTGTCCACTACAGTTTTTCCACTATAGTCTTTCCACTATAGTCTGTCCACTTTAGTCTTTCCACTTTAATCTTTCCACTTTAGTCTGTCCACTTTAGTCTTTCCACTATAGTCTGTCCAATTTAGTCTTTCCACTTTAGTCTTTCCACTATAGTCTCCACTTTATTCTGTCCACTACAGTCTTTCCACTTCCGTCTTTCCAATACTCTCTGTCCACTTTAGTCTTTCCACTATTGTCTTTCCACTATAGTCTGTCCACTTTAGTCTTTCCACTATTCTATGTCCACTTTAGTCTTTCCGATATAGTCTCCACTTTATTCAGTCCACTACAGTCTTTCCACTATAGTCTTTCCACTATAGTCTGCCCACTTTAGTCTTTCCACTTTAGTTTTTCCACTTTAGTCTTTCCACTAGAGTCTGTCCACTTTAGTCTTTCCACTATTCTCTGTCCACTTTAGTCTTTCCACTATAGTCTCCACTTTATTCTGTCCACTACAGTCTTTCCACTATAGTCTTTCCACAATAGTCTGTCCACTTTAGTCTTTCGACTTTAGTTTTTCCACTTTAGTCTGTCCACTTTAGACTTTCCACTATAGTCTATCCACTTTAGTCTTTTCACTTTAGTCTTTCCACTTTAGTCTTTCCACTTTAGTCTTTCAACCTTAGTCTGTCCACTTTAGTCTTTCCACTATAGTCTGTTCACTTTAGTCTTTCCACTATTCTCTTTCCACTTTAGTCTTTCCACTTTAGTCGTTCCACTATAGTCTCCACTTTATTCTGTCCACTACAGTCTTTCCACTATAGTCTTTCCACTATAGTCTGTCCACTTCAGTCTTTCCACTTTAATCTTTCCACTTTAGTCCGTCCACTTTAGTCTTTCCACTATAGTCTGTCCACTTTAGTCTTTCCACTTTAGTCTTTCCACTTCATTCTGTCCACTTCAGTGTGTACACTTTAGTCTGTCCACTGAGTCTTTCCACTTTAGTCTTTCCACTATAGTCTCCACTTTATTCTGTCCAATACAGTCTTTCCACTTTAGTCTTTCCAATACTCTCTGTCCACTTTAGTCTTTCCACTCTAGTCTTTCCACTATAGTCTCCACTTTATTCTGTTCACTACAGTCTTTCCACTATAGTCTTTCCACTATAGTCTGTCCACTTTAGTCTTTCCACTATTCTCTGTCCACTTTAGTCTTTCCACTATAGTCTCCACTTTATTCTGTCCACTACAGTCTTTCCACTATAGTCTTTCCATTATAGTCTGTCCACTTTAGTCTTTCCACTTTAGTTTTTCCACTTTAGTCTTTCAACTAGAGTCTGTCCACTTTAGTCTTTCCACTATTCTCTGTCTACTTAAGTCTTTCCACTATAGTCTCCACTTTATTCTGTCCACTACAGTCTTTCCACTATAGTCTTTCCACTATAGTCTGTCCACTTTATTCTTTCCATTTTAGTCTTTCCACTATAGTCTGTCCACTTTATTCTTTCCACTACAGTCTTTCCACTATAGTCTTTCCACTATAGGCTGTCCACTTTAGTCTTTCCATTTATTTTTTCCACTTTAGTCTGTCCACTTTAGTCTTTCCACTATTCTCTGTCCACTTTAGTCTTTCCACTTTAGTCTTTCCAATATAGTCTCCACTTTATTCTGTCCACTACACTCTTTCCACTATAGTCTTTCCACTATAGTCTATCCACTTTAGTCTTTCCACTATTCACTGTCCACTTTAGTCTTTCCACTATAGTCTCCACTTTATTCTGTCCACTACAGTCTTTCCACTTTAGTCTTTCCACTATTCTCTGTCCATTTTAGTCTTTCCACTTTAATCTTTCCACTATAGCCTCCACTTTATTCTGTCTACTACAGTCTTTCCACTATAGTCTTTCCACTATAGTCTGTCCACTTTAGTCTTTCCACTATTTTCTGTCTACTTTAGTCTTTCCACTATACTCTCCACTTTATTCTGTCCACTACAGTCTTTCCACTATAGTCTTTCCAATATAGTCTGTCCACTTTAGTCTTTCCACTTTAGTCTTTCCACCTTAGTCTGTCCACTTTACTCTTTCCACTATTCTATGTCCACTTTAGTCTTTCCACTTTAGTCTTTCCACCATAGTCTCCACTTTATTCTGTCCACTACAGTCTTTCCACTATAGTCTTTCCACTATCGTCTGTCCACTTTAGTCTTTCCACTTTAATCTTTCCACTTTAGTCTGTCCACATTAGTCTTTCCACTATAGTCTGTCCACTTTAGTCTTTCCACTTTAGTCTTTCCACTTTATTCTGTCCACTTCAGTGTGTACACTTTAGTCTGTCCACAGAGTCTTTCCACTTCATTCTTTCCATTATAGTCTGTCCACTTTAGTCTTTCGACTTTAGTCTTTCCACTATAGTCTCCACTTTATTCTGTCCACTACAGTCTTTCCACTTTAGTCTTTCCAATACTCTCTGTCCACTTTAGTTTTTCCACTATAGTCTCCACTTTATTCTGTTCACTACAGTCTTTCCACTATAGTCTTTCCACTATAGTCTGTCCACTTTAGTCTTTCCACTATTCTCTGTCGACTTTAGTCTTTCCACTATAGTCTCCACTTTATTCTGTCCACTACAGTCTTTCCACTATAGTCTTTCCACTATAGTCTGTTTACTTTAGTCTTTCCACTTTAGTCTGTCCACTATTCTCTGTCCATTTTAGTCTTTCCACTTTAGGCTTTCCACTATAGTCTCCACTTTATTCTTTCCACTACAGTCTTTCCACTATAGTCTGTCCACTTTAGTCTTTCCACTATTCTCTGTCCACTTTAGTCTTTCCACCATACTCTCCACTTTATTCTGTCCACTACAGTCTTTCCACTTTAGTCTTTCCAATATAGTCTGTCCACTTTAGTCTTTCCACTTTAGACTTTCAACCTTAGTCTGTCCACTTTATTCTGTCCACTACAGTCTTTCCACTTTAGTCTTTCCAATACTCTCTGTCCACTTTAGTCTTTCCACTTTAGTCTTTCCACTATAGTCTCCACTTTATTCTGTTCACTACAGTCTTTCCACTATAGTCTTTCCACTATAGTCTGTCCACTTTAGTCTTTCCACTTTAGTTTTTCCACTTTAGTCTTTCCACTATAGTCTGTCCACTTTAGTCTTTCCACTATTCTCTGTCCACTTTAGTCTTTCCACTATAGTCTCCACTTTATTCTGTCCACTACAGTCTTTCCACTATAGTCTTCCCACTATCGTCTGTCCACTTTAGTCTTTCCACTTTAATCTTTCCACTTTAGTCTGTCCACATTAGTCTTTCCACTATAGTCTGTCCACTTTAGTCTTTCCACTTTAGTCTGTCCACTTTATTCTGTCCACTTCAGTGTGTACACTTTAGTCTGTCCACTGAGTCTTTCCACTTCATTCTTTCCACTATAGTCTTTCCACTATAGTCTATCCACTTTAGTCTTTCCACTATTCTCTGTCCACTTTAGTCTTTTCACTATAGTCTCCACTTTATTCTGTCCACTACAGTCTTTCCACTATAGCCTTTCCACTATAGTCTGTCCACTTTAGTCTTTCCAATATATTCTCCACTTTATCCTGTCCACTACAGTCTTTTCATTTTAGTCTTTACACTATTCTCTGTCCACTTTAGTCTTTCCACTTTAGTCTTTCCACTATAGTCTCCACTTTATTCTGTCCACTACAGTCTTTCCACTATAGTCTTTCCACCATAGTCTGTCCACTTTAGTCTTTCCACTATTCTCTGTCCACTTTAGTCTTTCCACTATACCCTCCACTTTATTCTGTCCACTACAGTCTTTCCACTATAGTCTTTCCAATATAGTCTGTCCACTTTAGTCTTTCCACTTTAGTCTTTCCACCTTAGTCTGTCCTCTTTAGTCTTTCCACTATTCTCTGTCCACTTTAGTCCTTCCACTTTAGTCTTTCCACTATAGTCTCCACTTTATTCTGTCCACTACAGTCTTTCCACTATAGTCTTTCCACTATCGTCTGTCCACTTTAGTCTTTCCACTTTAATCTTTCCACTTTAGTCTGTCCACATTAGTCTTTCCACTATAGTCTGTCCACTTTAGTCTTTCCATTTTAGTCCGTCCACTTTAGTCTTTCCACTATCCTCTGTCCACTTTAGTCTTTCCACTTTAGTCTTTCCTCTATAGTCTCCACTTTATTCTGTCCCCTACACTCTTTCCACTATAGTCTTTCCACTATAGTCTATCCACTTTAGTCTTTCCACTATTCTCTGTCCACTTTAGTCTTTCCACTATAGTCTCCAGTTTATTCTGTCCACTACAGTCTTTCCACTATAGTCTTTCCACTATAGTCTGTCCACTTTAGTCTTTCCACTATATTCTCCACTTTATCCTGTCCACTACAGTCTTTCCATTTTAGTCTTTCCACTATTCTCTGTCCACTTTAGTCTTTCCACTTTAGTCTTTCCACTATAGTCTTTCCACTATTCTCTGTCCACTTTAGTCTTTCCACTATACCCTCCACTTTATTCTGTCCACTACAGTCTTTCCACTATAGTCTTTCCAATATAGTCTGTCCACTTTAGTCTTTCCACTTTAGTCTTTCCACCTTAGTCTGTCCTCTTTAGTCTTTCCACTATTCTCTGTCCACTTTAGTCTTTCCACTTTAGTCTTTCCACTATAGTCTCCACTTTATTCTGTCCACTACAGTCTTTCCACTATAGTCTTTCCACTATCGTTTGTCCACTTTAGTCTTTCCACTTTAATCTTTCCACTTTAGTCTGTCCACATTAGTCTTTCCACTATAGTCTGTCCACTTTAGTCTTTCAACTTTATTCTGTCCACTTCAGTGTGTACACTTTAGTCTGTCCACTGAGTCTTTCCACTTCATTCTTTCCATTATAGTCTGTTCACTTTAGTCTTTCGACTTTAGTCTTTCCACTATAGTCTCCACTTTATTCTGTCCACTACAGTCTTTCCACTTTAGTCTTTCCAATACTCTCTGTCCACTTTAGTCTTTCCACTATAGTCTCCACTTTATTCTGTTCACTACAGTCTTTCCACTATAGTCTTTCCACTATAGTCTGTCCACTTTAGTCTTTCCACTTTAGTTTTTCCACTTTAGTCTTTCCACTATAGTCTGTCCACTATAGTCTTTCCACTATCGTCTGTCCACTTTAGTCTTTCCACTTTAATCTTTCCACTTTAGTCTGTCCACATTAGTCTTTCCACTATAGTCTGTCCACTTTAGTCTTTCCACTCTAGTCTGTCCACTTTATTCTGTCCACTTCAGTGTGTACACTTTAGTCTGTCCACTGAGTCTTTCCACTTCATTCTTTCCACTATAGTCTTTCCACTATAGTCTATCCACTTTAGTCTTTCCACTATTCTCTGTCCACTTTAGTCTTTCCACTATAGTCTCCACTTTATTCTGTCCACTACAGTCTTTCCACTATAGTCTTTCCACTATAGTCTGTCCACTTTAGTCTTTCCACTATATTCTCCACTTTATCCTGTCCACTACAGTCTTTCCATTTTAGTCTTTCCACTATTCTCTGTCCACTTTAGTCTTTCCACTATAGTCTCCACTTTATCTGTCCACTACAGTCTTTCCACTATAGTCTTTCCACCATAGTCTGTCCACTTTAGTCTTTCCACTATTCTCTGTCCACTTTAGTCTTTCCACTATACCCTCCACTTTATTCTGTCCACTACAGTCTTTCCACTATAGTCTTTCCAATATAGTCTGTCCACTTTAGTCTTTCCACTTTAGTCTTTCCACCTTAGTCTGTCCTCTTTAGTCTTTCCTCTATTCTCTGTCCACTTTAGTCTTTCCACTTTAGTCTTTCAACTATAGTCTCCACTTTATTCTGTCCACTACAGTCTTTCCACTATAGTCTTTCCACTATCGTCTGTCCACTTTAGTCTTTCCACTTTAATCTTTCCACTTTAGTCTGTCCACATTAGTCTTTCCACTATAGTCTGTCCACTTTTTTCTTTCCACTTTAGTCTTTCCACTTTATTCTGTCCACTTCAGTGTGTACACTTTAGTCTGTCCACTATAGTCTCCACTTTATTCTTTTCACTACAGTCTTTCCACTATAGTCTTTCCACTATAGTCTGTCCACTTTAGTCTTTCCACTTTAGTTTTTCCACTTTAGTCTTTCCACTATAGTCTGTCCACTTTAGTCTTTCCACTATTCTCTGTCCACTTTAGTCTTTCCACTTTAGTCTTTCCACTATAGTCTCCACTTTATTCTGTCCACTACAGTCTTTCCACTATAGTCTTTCCACTATCGTCTGTCCACTTTAGTCTTTCCACTTTAATCTTTCCACTTTAGTCTGTCCACATTAGTCTTTCCACTATAGTCTGTCCACTTTAGTCTTTCCACTTTAGTCTGTCCACTTTATTCTGTCCACTTCCGTGTGTACACTTTAGTCTGTCCACTGAGTCTTTCCACTTCATTCTTTCCACTATAGTCTGTCCACTTTAGTCTTTCGACTTTAGTCTTTCCACTATAGTCTCCACTTTATTCTGTCCACTACAGTCTCTACTCTACAGTCACTAATAGTCTGTCCACTTTAGTCTTTCGACTTTAGTTTTTCCACTTTAGTCTGTCCACTTTTGACTTTCCACTATAGTCTATCCACTTTAGTCTTTCCACTTTAGTCTTTCCACTTTATTCTGTCCACTTCAGTGTGTACACTTTAGTCTGTCCACTGAGTCTTTCCACTTGAGTCTTCCCACTGTAGTCTGTCCACTTTAGTCTTTCCACTTTAGTCTTTCCACTATAGTCTCCACTTTATTCTGTCCACTACAGTCTTTCCTCTATAGTCTGTCCACTTTAGTCTTTCAACTATTCTCTGTCCACTTTAGTCTTTCCACCATACTCTCCACTTTATTCTGTCCACTACAGTCTTTCCACTTCAGTCTTTACACTATAGTCAGTCCACTTTAGTCTTTCCACTTTAGTCTTTCCACTATAGTCTCCACTTTATTCTGTCCACTACAGTCTTTCATCTATAGTCTGTCCACTTTAGTCTTTCCACTATTCTCTGTCCACTTTAGTCTTTGTACCATACTCTCCACTTTATTCTGTCCACTACAGTCTTACCACTATAGTCTTTCTAATATAGTTTGTCCACTTTAGTCTTTCCACTATAGTCTGTCCACTTTAGTCTTTCCACTATTCTCTCTCCACTTTAGTCTTTCCACTTTAGTCTTTCCACTATAGTCTCCACTTTATTCTGTCCACTACAGTCTTTCCACCATAGTTTTTCCACTATAGTATGTCCACTTTAGTCTTTCCACTTTAATCTTTCCACTTTAGTAGGTCCACTTTAGTCTTTCCACTATAGCCTGTCCACTTTAGTCTTTCCACTTTAGTCTTTCCACTTCATTCTGTCCACTTCAGTATGTACACTTTTGTCTGTCCACTGAGTCTTTCCACTTCAGTCTTTCCACTATAGTCTGTCCACTTTAGTCTTTCCACTTTAGTCTTTCCACTATAGTCTCCACTTTATTCTGTCCAATACAGTCTTTCCACTTTAGTCTTTCCAATACTCTCTGTCCACTTTAGTCTTTCCACTCTTGTCTTTCCACTATAGTCTCCACTTTATTCTGTTCACTACAGTCTTTCCACTATAGTATTTCCACTATAGTCTGTCCACTTTAGTCTTTCCACTATTCTCTGTCCACTTTAGTCTTTCTACTATAGTCTCCACTTTATTCTATCCACTACAGTCTTTCCACTATAGTCTTTCCACTATAGTCTGTCCACTTTAGTCTTTCCATTTTAGTTTTTCCACTTTAGTCTGTCCACTTTAGTCTTTCCACTATTCTCTGTCCACCTTAGTCTTTCCACTTTAGTCTTTCCACTATAGTCTCCACTTTAGTCTTTCCACTATAGTCTCCACTTTATTCTGTCCACTACACTCTTTCCACTATTCTCTGTCCACTTTAGTCTTTCCACTACAGTCTCCACTTTATTCTGTCCACTACAGTCTTTCCACTATAGTCTTTCCACTACAGTCTGTCCACTTTAGTCTTTCCACTTTAGTCTTTCCACTATAGTCTCCACTTTATTCTGTCCACTACAGTCTTTCCACTTTAGTCTTTCCACTATTCTCTGTCCACTTTAGTCTTTCCACTATAGTCTCCACTTTATAGTGTCCAATACAGTCTTTCCACTATAGTCTTTCCACTATAGTCTGTCCACTTTAGTCTTTCCACTATTCTCTGTCCACTTTAGTCTTTCCACTATACTCTCCACTTTATTCTGTCCACTACAGTCTTTCCACTATAGTCTTTCCAATATAGTCTGTCCACTTTAGTCTTTCCACTTTAGTCTTTCCACCTTAGTCTGTCCACTTTAGTCTTTCCACTATTCTCTGTCCACTTTAGTCTTTCCACTTTAGTCTTTCCACTATAGTCTCCACTTTATTCTGTCCACTACAGTCTTTCCACTATAGTCTTTCCACTATCGTCTGTCCACTTTAGTCTTTCCACTTTAATCTTTCCACTTTAGTCTGTCCACATTAGTCTTTCCACTATAGTCTCCACTTTATTCTGTCCACTACAGTCTTTCCACTTTAGTCTTTCCACTATTCTCTGTCCACTTTAGTCTTTCCACTATACCCTCCACTTTATTCTGTCCACTACAGTCTTTCCACTATAGTCTTTCCAATATAGTCCGTCCACTTTAGTCTTTCCACTTTAGTCTTTCCACCTTAGTCTGTCCTCTTTAGTCTTTCCACTATTCTCTGTCCACTTTAGTCTTTCCACTATAGTCTCCACTTTATTCTGTCCACTACAGTCTTTCCACTTTAGTCTTTCCAATACTCTCTGTCCACTTTAGTTTTTCCACTATAGTCTCCACTTTATTCTGTTCACTAAAGTCTTGCCACTATAGTCTTTCCACTATAGTCTGTCCACTTTAGTCTTTCCACTTTAGTTTTTCCACTTTAGTCTTTCCACTATAGTCTGTCCACTTTAGTCTTTCCACTATTCTCTGTCCACTTTAGTCTTTCCACTATAGTCTCCACTTTATTCTGTCCACTACAGTCTTACCACTATAGTCTTTCCACTATCGTCTGTCCACTTTAGTCTTTCCACTTTAATCTTTCCACTTTAGTCTGTCCACATTAGTCTTTCCACTATAGTCTGTCCACTTTAGTCTTTCCACTCTAGTCTGTCCACTTTATTCTGTCCACTTCAGTGTGTACACTTTAGTCTGTCCACTGAGTCTTTCCACTTCATTCTTTCCACTATAGTCTTTCCACTATAGTCTATCCACTTTAGTCTTTCCACTATTCTCTGTGCACTTTAGTCTTTCCACTATAGTCTCCACTTTATTCTGTCCACTACAGTCTTTCCACTATAGTCTTTCCACTATAGTCTGTCCACTTTAGTCTTTCCACTATATTCTCCACTTTATCCTGTCCACTACAGTCTTTCCATTTTAGTCTTTCCACTATTCTCTGTCCACTTTAGTCTTTCCACTATAGTCTCCACTTTATTCTGTCCACTACAGTCTTTCCACTATAGTCTTTCCACCATAGTCTGTCCACTTTAGTCTTTCCACTATTCTCTGTCCACTTTAGTCTTTCCACTATACCCTCCACTTTATTCTGTCCACTACAGTCTTTCCACTATAGTCTTTCCAATATAGTCTGTCCACTTTAGTCTTTCCACTTTAGTCTTTCTACCTTAGTCTGTCCTCTTTAGTCTTTCCACTATTCTCTGTCCACTTTAGTCTTTCCACTTTAGTCTTTCAACTATAGTCTCCACTTTATTCTGTCCACTACAGTCTTTCCACTATAGTCTTTCCACTATCGTCTGTCCACTGTAGTCTTTCCACTTTAATCTTTCCACTTTAGTCTGTCCACATTAGTCTTTCCACTATAGTCTGTCCACTTTTTTCTTTCCACTTTAGTCTTTCCAGTTTATTCTGTCCACTTCAGTGTGTACACTTTAGTCTGTCCACTATAGTCTCCACTTTATTCTGCTCACTACTGTCTTTCCACTATAGTCTTTCCACTATAGTCTGTCCACTTTAGTCTTTCCACTTTAGTTTTTCCACTTTAGTCTTTCCACTATAGTCTGTCCGCTTTATTCTGTCCACTACAGTCTTTCCACTATAGTCTTTCCACTATATTCTGTCCACTTTAGTCTTTCCACTTTAGTTTTTCCACTTTAGTCTTTCCACTATAGTCTGTCCACTTTAGTCTTTCCACTATTCTCTGTCCACTTTAGTCTTTCCACTTTAGTCTTTCCACTATAGTCTCCACTTTATTCTGTCCACTACAGTCTTTCCACTATAGTCTTTCCACTATCGTCTGTCCACTTTAGTCTTTCCACTTTAATCTTTCCACTTTAGTCTATCCACATTAGTCTTTCCACTATTGTCTGTCCACTTTAGTCTTTCCACTTTAGTCTGTCCACTTTATTCTGTCCACTTCCGTGTGTACAATTTAGTCTGTCCACTGAGTCTTTCCACTTCATTCTTTCCACTATAGTCTGTCCACTTTAGTCTTTCGACTTTAGTCTTTCCACTATAGTCTCCACTTTATTCTGTCCACTACAGTCTCTACTCTACAGTCACTAATAGTCTGTCCACTTTAGTCTTTCGACTTTAGTTTTTCCACTTTAGTCTGTCCACTTTTGACTTTCCACTATAGTCTATCCACTTTAGTCTTTCCACTTTAGTCTTTCCACTTTATTCTGTCCACTTCAGTGTGTACACTTTAGTCTGTCCACGGAGTCTTTCCACTTCAGTCTTCCCACTGTAGTCTGTCCACTTTAGTCTTTCCACTTTAGTCTTTCCACTATAGTCTCCACTTTATTCTGTCCACTACAGTCTTTCCTCTATAGTCTGTCCACTTTAGTCTTTCCACTATTCTCTGTCCACTTTAGTCTTTCCACCATACTCTCCACTTTATTCTGTCCACTACAGTCTTTTCACTTCAGTCTTTCCACTATAGTCAGTCCACTTTAGTCTTTCCACTTTAGTCTTTCCACTATAGTCTCCACTTTATTCTGTCCACTATAGTCTTTCCTCTATAGTCTGTCCACTTTAGTCTTTCCACTATTCTCTGTCCACTTTAGTCTCTCCACCATACTCTCCACTTTATTCTGTCCACTACAGTCTTTCCACTATAGTCTTTCCAATATAGTTTGTCCACTTTAGTCTTTCCACTATAGTCTGTCCACTTTAGTCTTTCCACTATTCTCTCTCCACTTTAGTCTTTCCACTTTAGTCTTTCCACTATAGTCTCCACTTTATTCTGTCCACTACAGTCTTTCCACTATAGTCTTTCCACTATAGTCTGTCCACTTTAGTCTTTCCACTTTAATCTTTCCACTTTAGTCCGTCCACTTTAGTCTTTCCACTATAGCCTGTCCACTTTAGTCTTTCCACTTTAGTCTTTCCACTTCATTCTGTCCACTTCAGTATGTACACTTTTGTCTGTCCACTGAGTCTTTCCACTTCAGTCTTTCCACTATAGTCTGTCCACTTTAGTCTTTCCACTTTAGTCTTTCCACTATAGTCTCCACTTTATTCTGTCCAATACAGTCTTTCCACTTTAGTCTTTCCAATACTCTCTGTCCACTTTAGTCTTTCCACTCTTGTCTTTCGACTATAGTCTCCACTTTATTCTGTTCACTACAGTCTTTCCACTATAGTCTTTCCACTATAGTCTGTCCACTTTAGTCTTTCCACTATTCTCTGTCCACTTTAGTCTTTCCACTATAGTCTCCACTTTATTCTGTCCACTACAGTCGTTCCACTATAGTCTTTCCACTATAGTCTGTCCACTTTAGTCTTTCCACTTTAGTCTTTCCACTATAGTCTCCACTTTATTCTTTCCACTACAGTCTTTCCACTATAGTCTTTCCACTATAGTCTGTCCACTTTAGTCTTTCTATTTTAGTTTTTCCACTTTAGTCTGTCCACTTTAGTCTTTCCACTATTCTCTGTCCACCTTAGTCTTTCCACTTTAGTCTTTCCACTATAGTCTCCACTTTATTCTGTCCACTACAGTCTTTCCACTATAGTCTTTCCACTATAGTCTGTCCACTTTAGTCTTTCCACTATATTCTCCACTTTATCCTGTCCACTACAGTCTTTCCATTTTAGTCTTTCCACTATTCTCTGTCCACTTTAGTCTTTCCACTTTAGTCTTTCCACTATAGTCTCCACTTTATTCTGTCCACTACAGTCTTTCCACTATAGTCTTTCCACCATAGTCTGTCCACTTTAGTCTTTCCACTATTCTCTGTCCACTTTAGTCTTTCCACTATACCCTCCACTTTATTCTGTCCACTACAGTCTTTCCACTATAGTCTTTCCAATTTAGTCTGTCCACTTTAGTCTCTCCACTTTAGTCTTTCCACCTTAGTCTGTCCTCTTTAGTCTTTCCACTATTCTCTGTCCACTTTAGTCTTTCCACTTTAGTCTTTCCACTATAGTCTCCACTTTATTCTGTCCACTACAGTCTTTCCACTATAGTCTTTCCACTATCGTCTGTCCACTTTAGTCTTTCCACTTTAATCTTTCCACTTTAGTCTGTCCACATTAGTCTTTCCACTATAGTCTGTCCACTTTAGTCTTTCCACTTTAGTCTTTCCACTTTAGTCTTTCCACTTTATTCTGTCCACTTCAGTGTGTACACTTTAGTCTGTCCACTGAGTCTTTCCACTTCATTCTTTCCACTATAGTCTGTTCACTTTAGTCTTTCGACTTTAGTCTTTCCACTATAGTCTCTACTTTATTCTGTCCACTACAGTCTTTCCACTTTAGTCTTTCCAATACTCTCTGTCCACTTTAGTCTTTCCACTTTAGTCTTTCCACTATAGTCTCCACTTTATTCTGTTCACTACAGTCTTTCCACTATAGTCTTTCCACTATAGTCTGTCCACTTTAGTCTTTCCACTTTAGTTTTTTCCACTTTAGTCTTTCCCCTATAGTCTGTCCACTTTATTCTGTCCACTACAGTCTTTCCACTATAGTCTTTCCACTATATTCTGTCCACTTTAGTCTTTCCACTATTCTCTGTCCACTTTAGTCTTTCGACTTTAGTTTTTCCACTTTAGTCTGTCCACTTTTGACTTTCCACTATAGTCTATCCACTTTAGTCTTTCCACTTTAGTCTTTCCACTTTATTCTGTCCACTTCAGTGTGTACACTTTAGTCTGTCCACTGAGTCTTTCCACTTCAGTCTTCCCACTGTAGTCTGTCCACTTTAGTCTTTCCACTTTAGTCTTTCCACTATAGTCTCCACTTTATTCTGTCCACTACAGTCTTTCCTCTATAGTCTGTCCACTTTAGTCTTTCCACTATTCTCTGTCCACTTTAGTCTTTCCACCATACTCTCCACTTTATTCTGTCCACTACAGTCTTTCCACTTCAGTCTTTCCACTATAGTCTGTCCACTTTAGTCTTTCCACTATAGTCTCCACTTTATTCTGTCCACTAAAGTCTTTCCTCTATAGTCTGTCCACTTTAGTCTTTCCACTATTCTCTGTCCACTTTAGTCTTTCCACCATACTCTCCACTTTATTCTGTCCACTACAGACTTTCCACTATAGTCTTTCCAATATAGTTTGTCCACTTTAGTCTTTCCACTATAGTCTGTCCACTTTAGTCTTTCCACTATTCTCTCTCCACTTTAGTCTTTCCACTTTAGTCTTTCCACTATAGTCTCCACTTTATTCTGTCCACTACAGTCTTTCCACTATAGTCTTTCCACTATAGTCTGTCCACTTTAGTCTTTCCACTTTAGTCTTTCCACTATAGTCTCCACTTTATTCTGTCCACTACAGTCTTTCCACTATAGTCTTTCCACCATAGTCTGTCCACTTTAGTCTTTCCACTATTCTCTGTCCACTTTAGTCTTTCCACTATACCCTCCACTTTATTCTGTCCACTACAGTCTTTCCACTATAGTCTTTCCAATTTAGTCTGTCCACTTTAGTCTTTCCACTTTAGTCTTTCCACCTTAGTCTGTCCTCTTTAGTCTTTCCACTATTCTCTGTCCACTTTAGTCTTTCCACTTTAGTCTTTCCACTATAGTCTCCACTTTATTCTGTCCACTACAGTCTTTCCACTATAGTCTTTCCACTATCGTCTGTCCACTTTAGTCTTTCCACTTTAATCTTTCCACTTTAGTCTGTCCACATTAGTCTTTCCACTATAGTCTGTCCACTTTAGTCTTTCCACTTTAGTCTTTCCACTTTAGTCTTTCCACTTTATTCTGTCCACTTCAGTGTGTACACTTTAGTCTGTCCACTGAGTCTTTCCACTTCATTCTTTCCACTATAGTCTGTTCACTTTAGTCTTTCGACTTTAGTCTTTCCACTATAGTCTCTACTTTATTCTGTCCACTAGAGTCTTTCCACTTTAGTCTTTCCAATACTCTCTGTCCACTTTAGTCTTTCCACTTTAGTCTTTCCACTATAGTCTCCACTTTATTCTGTTCACTACAGTCTTTCCACTATAGTCTTTCCACTATAGTCTGTCCACTTTAGTCTTTCCACTTTAGTTTTTTCCACTTTAGTCTTTCCCCTATAGTCTGTCCACTCTATTCTGTCCACTACAGTCTTTCCACTATAGTCTTTCCACTATATTCTGTCCACTTTAGTCTTTCCACTATTCTCTGTCCACTTTAGTCTTTCGACTTTAGTTTTTCCACTTTAGTCTGTCCACTTTTGACTTTCCACTATAGTCTATCCACTTTAGTCTTTCCACTTTAGTCTTTCCACTTTATTCTGTCCACTTCAGTGTGTACACTTTAGTCTGTCCACTGAGTCTTTCCACTTCAGTCTTCCCACTGTAGTCTGTCCACTTTAGTCTTTCCACTTTAGTCTTTCCACTATAGTCTCCACTTTATTCTGTCCACTACAGTCTTTCCTCTATAGTCTGTCCACTTTAGTCTTTCCACTATTCTCTGGCCACTTTAGTCTTTCCACCATACTCTCCACTTTATTCTGTCCACTACAGTCTTTCCACTTCAGTCTTTCCACTATAGTCTGTCCACTTTAGTCTTTCCACTATAGTCTCCACTTTATTCTGTCCACTAAAGTCTTTCCTCTATAGTCTGTCCACTTTAGTCTTTCCACTATTCTCTGTCCACTTTAGTCTTTCCACCATACTCTCCACTTTATTCTGTCCACTACAGACTTTCCACTATAGTCTTTGCAATATAGTTTGTCCACTTTAGTCTTTCCACTATAGTCTGTCCACTTTAGTCTTTCCACTATTCTCTCTCCACTTTAGTCTTTCCACTTTAGTCTTTCCACTATAGTCTCCACTTTATTCTGTCCACTACAGTCTTTCCACTATAGTCTTTCCACTATAGTCTGTCCACTTTAGTCTTTCCACTTTAATCTTTCCACTTTAGTCCGTCCACTTTAGTCTTTCCACTATAGCCTGTCCACTTTAGTCTTTCCACTTTAGTCTTTCCACTTCATTCTGTCCACTTCAGTATGTACACTTTTGTCTGTCCACTGACTCTTTCCACTTCAGTCTTTCCACTATAGTCTGTCCACTTTAGTCTTTCCACTTTAGTCTTTCCACTATAGTCTCCACTTTATTCTGTCCAATACAGTCTTTCCACTTTAGTCTTTCCAATACTTTCTGTCCACTTTAGTCTTTCCACTATAGTCTCCACTTTATTCTGTTCACTACAGTCTTTCCACTATAGTCTTTCCACTATAGTCTGTCCACTTTAGTCTTTCAACTATTCTCTGTCCACTTTAGTCTTTCCACTATAGTCTCCACTTTATTCTGTCAACTACAGTCTTTCCACTATAGTCTTTCCACTATAGTCTCTCCACTTTAGTCTTTCCACTTTAGTTTTTCCACTTTAGTCTTTCCACTATAGTCTGTCCACTTTAGTCTTTCCAGTACTCTCTATCCACTTTAGTCTTTCCACTTTAGTCTTTCCACTATAGTCTCCACTTTATTCTGTTCACTACAGTCTTTCCACTATAGTCTTTCCACTATAGTCGGTCCACTTTAGTCTTTCCACTATTCTCTGTCCACTTTAGTCTTTCCCCTATAGTCTCCACTTTATTCTGTCCACTACAGTCTTTCCACTATAGTCTTTCCACAATAGTCTGTCCACTTTAGTCTTTCGACTTTAGTTTTTCCACTTTGGTCTGTCCACTTTAGACTTTCCACTATAGTCTATCCACTTTAGTCTTTCCACTTTAGTCTTTCCACTTTATTCTGTCCACTTCAGTGTGTACACTTTAGTCTGTCCAATGAGTCTTTCCACTTCAGTCTTTCCACTATAGTCTGTCCACTTTAGTCTTTCCACTTTAGTCTTTCCACTATAGTCTCCACTTTATGCTGTCCACTACAGGCTTTCCTCTATAGTCTGTCCACTTTAGTCTTTCCACTATTCTCTGTCCACTTTAGTCTTTCCACCATACTCTCCACTTTATTCTGTCCACTACAGTCTTTCCACTTCAGTCTTTCCACTATAGTCTGTCCACTTTAGTCTTTCCACTTTAGTCTTTCCACTATAGTCTCCACTTTATTCTGTCCACTACAGTCTTTCCTCTATAGTCTCTCCACTTTAGTCTTTCCACTATTCTCTGTCCACTTTAGTCTTTCCACTTTAATCTTTCCACTTTAGTCCGTCCACTTTAGTCTTTCCACTATAGCCTGTCCACTTTAGTCTTTCCACTTTAGTCTTTCCACTTCATTCTGTCCACTTCAGTATGTACACTTTTGTCTGTCCACTGAGTCTTTCCACTTCAGTCTTTCCACTATAGTCTGTCCACTTTAGTCTTTCCACTTTAGTCTTTCCACTATAGTCTCCACTTTATTATGTCCAATACAGTCTTTCCACTTTAGTCTTTCCAATACTCTCTGTCCACTTTAGTCTTTCCACTCTTGTCTTTCCACTATAGTCTCCACTTTATTCTGTTCACTATAGTCTTTCCACTATAGTCTTTCCACTATAGTCTGTCCACTTTAGTCTTTCCACTATTCTCTGTCCACTTTAGTCTTTCCACTATAGTCTCCACTTTATTGTGTCCCCTACAGTCTTTCCACTATAGTCTTTCCACTATAGTCTGTCCACTTTAGTCTTTCCACTTTAGTCTTTCCACTATAGTCTCCACTTTATTCTTTCCACTACAGTCTTTCCACTATAGTCTTTCCACTATAGTCTGTCCACTTTAGTCTTTCCATTTTAGTTTTTCTACTTTAGTCTGTCCACTTTAGTCTTTCCACTATTCTCTGTCCACCTTAGTCTTTCCACTTTAGTCTTTCCACTATAGTCTCCAATTTATTCTGTCCACTACAGTCTTTCCACTATAGTCTTTCCGCTATAGTCTGTCCACTTTAGTCTTTCACTATATTCTCCACTTTATCCTGCCCACTACAGTCTTTCCATTTTAGTCTTTCCACTATTCTCTGTCCACTTTAGTCTTTTCCACTTTAGTCTTTCCACTATAGTCTCCACTTTATTCTGTCCTCTACAGTCTTTCCACTATAGTCTTTCCACCATAGTCTGTCCACTTTAGTCTTTCCACTATTCTCTGTCCACTTTAGTCTTTCCACTATACCCTCCACTTTATTCTGTCCACTACAGTCTTTCCACTATAGTCTTTCCAATTTAGTCTGTCCACTTTAGTCTTTCCACTTTAGTCTTTCCACCTTAGTCTGTCCTCTTTAGTCTTTCCACTATTCTCTGTCCACTTTAGTCTTTCCACTTTAGTCTTTCCACTATAGTCTCCACTTTATTCTGTCCACTACAGTCTTTCCACTATATTCTTTCCAGTATCGTCTGTCCACTTTAGTCTTTCCACTTTAATCTTTCCACTTTAGTCTGTCCACATTAGTCTTTCCACTATAGTCTGTCCACTTTAGTCTTTCCACTTTAGTCTTTCCACTTCATTCTTTCCACTATAGTCTGTTCACTTTAGTTTTTCGACTTTAGTCTTTCCACTATAGTGTCTACTTTATTCTGTCCACTACAGTCTTTCCACTTTAGTCTTTCCAATACTCTCTGTCCACTTTAGTCTTTCCACTTTAGTCTTTCCACTATAGTCTCCACTTTATTCTGTTCACTACAGTCTTTCCACTATAGTCTTTCCACTATAGTCTGTCCACTTTAGTCTTTCCACTTTAGTTTTTTCCACTTTAGTCTTTCCCCTATAGTCTGTCCACATTATTCTGTCCACTACAGTCTTTCCAATATAGTCTTTCCACTATATTCTGTCCACTTTAGTCTTTCCACTTTAGTTTTTCCACTTTAGTCTTTTCACTATAGTCTGTCCACTTTAGTCTTTCCACTTTAATCTTTCCACTTTAGTCTGTCCACATTAGTCTTTCCACTATAGTCTGTCCACTTTAGTCTTTCCACTTTAGTCTTTCCACTTCATTCTTTCCACTATAGTCTGTTCACTTTAGTCTTTCGACTTTAGTCTTTCCACTATAGTCTCTACTTTATTCTGTCCACTACAGTCTTTCCACTTTAGTCTTTCCAATACTCTCTGTCCACTTTAGTCTTTCGACTTTAGTCTTTCCACTATAGTCTCTACTTTATTCTGTCCACTACAGTCTTTCCACTTTAGTCTTTCCAATACTCTCTGTCCACTTTAGTCTTTCCACTTTAGTCTTTCCACTATAGTCTCCACTTTATTCTGTTCACTACAGTCTTTCCACTATAGTCTTTCCACTATAGTCTGTCCACTTTAGTCTTTCCACTTTAGTTTTTTCCACTTTAGTCTTTCCCCTATAGTCTGTCCACATTATTCTGTCCACTACAGTCTTTCCAATATAGTCTTTCCACTATTCTCTGTCCACTTTAGTCTTTCCACTTTAGTCTTTCCACTATAGTCTCCACTTTATTCTGTCCACTACAGTCTTTCCACTATAGTCTTTCCAATTTAGTCTGTCCACTTTAGTCTTTCCACTTTAGTCTTTCCACCTTAGTCTGTCCTCTTTAGTCTTTCCACTATTCTCTGTCCACTTTAGTCTTTCCACTTTAGTCTTTCCACTAGAGTCTCCACTTTATTCTTTCCACTACAGTCTTTCCACTATAGTCTTTCCAGTATCGTCTGTCCACTTTAGTCTTTCCACTTTAATCTTTCCACTTTAGTCTGTCCACATTAGTCTTTCCACTATAGTCTGTCCACTTTAGTCTTTCCACTTTAGTCTTTCCACTTCATTCTTTCCACTATAGTCTGTTCACTTTAGTCTTTCGACTTTAGTCTTTCCACTATAGTCTCTACTTTATTCTGTCCACTACAGTCTTTCCACTTTAGTCTTTCCAATACTCTCTGTCCACTTTAGTCTTTCCACTTTAGTCTTTCCACTATAGTCTCCACTTTATTCTGTTCACTACAGTCTTTCCACTATAGTCTTTCCACTATAGTCTGTCCACTTTAGTCTTTCCACTTTAGTTTTTTCCACTTTAGTCTTTCCCCTATAGTCGGTCCACATTATTCTGTCCACTACAGTCTTTCCAATATAGTCTTTCCACTATATTCTGTCCACTTTAGTCTTTCCACTTTAGTTTTTCCACTTTAGTCTTTCCACTATAGTCTGTCCACTTTAGTCTTTCCACTATTCTCTGTCCACTTTAGTCTTTCCACTTTAGTCTTTCCACTATAGTCTCCACTTTATTCTGTCCACTACAGTCTTTCCACTATAGTCTTTCCACTATCGTCTGTCCACTTTAGCCTTTCCACTTTAATCTTTCCACTTTAGTCTGTCCACATTAGTCTTTCCACTATAGTCTGTCCACTTTAGTCTTTCCACTTTAGTCTGTCCACTTTATTCTGTCCACTTCAGTGTGTACACTTTAGTCTGTCAACTGAGTCTTTCCACTTCATTCTTTCCACTATAGTCTGTCCACTTTAGTCTTTCGACTTTAGTCTTTCCACTATAGTCTCCACTTTATTCTGTCCACTACAGTCTCTACTCTACAGTCACTAATAGTCTGTCCACTTTAGTCTTTCGACTTTAGTTTTTCCACTTTAGTCTGTCCACTTTTGACTTTCCACTATAGTCTATCCACTTTAGTCTTTCCACTATAGTCTCCACTTTATTCTGTCCACTACAGTCTTTCCTCTATAGTCTGTCCACTTTAGTCTTTCCACTATTCTCTGTCCACTTTAGTCTTTCCACCATACTCTCCTCTTTATTCTGTCAACTACAGTCTTTCCACTATAGTCTTTCCAATATAGTTTGTCCACTTTAGTCTTTCCACTATAGTCTTTCCACTTTAGTCTTTCCACTATTCTCTCTCCACTTTAGTCTTTCCACTTTAGTCTTTCCACTATAGTCTCCACTTTATTCTGTCCACTACAGTCTTTCCACTATAGTCTTTCCACTATAGTCTGTCCACTTTAGTCTTTCCACTTTAATCTTTCCACTTTAGTCCGTCCACTTTAGTCTTTCCACTATAGCCTGTCCACTTTAGTCTTTCCACTTTAGTCTTTCCACTTCATTCTGTCCACTTCAGTATGTACACTTTTGTCTGTCCACTGAGTCTTTCCACTTCAGTCTTTCCACTATAGTCTGTCCACTTTAGTCTTTCCACTTTAGTCTTTCCACTATAGTCTCCACTTTATTCTGTCTCTACTCTAAAGTCACTAATAGTCTGTCCACTTTAGTCTTTCGACTTTAGTTTTTCCACTTTAGTCTGTCCACTTTTGACTTTCCACTATAGTCTATCCACTTTAGTCTTTCCACTATAGTCTCCACTTTATTCTGTCCACTACAGTCTTTCCTCTATAGTCTGTCCACTTTAGTCTTTCCACTATTCTCTGTCCACTTTAGTCTTTCCACCATACTCTCCTCTTTATTCTGTCCACTACAGTCTTTCCACTATAGTCTTTCCAATATAGTTTGTCCACTTTAGTCTTTCCACTATAGTCTTTCCACTTTAGTCTTTCCACTATTCTCTCTCCACTTTAGTCTTTCCACTTTAGTCTTTCCACTATAGTCTCCACTTTATTCTGT